>JPFL01000028.1:195212-209305 GCA_000733385.1 Paramecium biaurelia | reverse complement strand
GAATAAATAATAAAACTGAAAATTAAAATAATTAATAATTTTAATATATATTTTTATAGATAATTATTATTGAATTCTTGGGAATGAATTTATTACCTATCATAATACATTAATTTATACAAAGAAGTGAATTATATTCTGACTCATCAATCTTTTAATCTAAGTAATTATAAATAAATAGTAGGAATAAGAATTTGAGAAATTCTAAAATATAATTTAAAATTTTTGGTTGAAATTGATGGTTATTTTAATATAATTAAAATGGGTTGATGTTTAACTCATCTCATTCACAATTACTAATAAATAATTTAATAAACACTGAGTATTCATAATTTAAAGAAATAATTTTTTTAATAATTTCATTGTAAATTGATTACGTCATGGCCTCAGTTGACTAGACATAATTCACCTTTATAAAGCATCGCCACTTTACAAAGAAGAGAAAACTTGAACAGAAACCAAGAAATTACACTTACATTAGTTCTGAGGCTAAGTTATTGTTCCTCCAGCTCTTTTTATTTGAAAGCTATAAAATCTAAGATGTAAAGTTTTGTTTAAATTTGTAATTAGGCAGCTAATAAGGCTGGGATAAAGTATTCATCAGCAAAAACAATACTTTTTGCTCATCGAAAGACATTTAAGAATGAGTTAATAAGAAATAAATTAGCAGCAGTATAAAATTAAATTATATTCTTAAATAGAATTCCATAAAGGCAAAATGTTGTGGTTATAAAGTTAAGTAAAGTGGAGAATAAGATAACATTCAAATAATTAGTAGAATTGGAATGTGAATACGCATTGGACACCCCCCACCTTTAATTTGTATATATATGTGAATAAAATTTTTAATTTAATATTAATTAATTTATCCGTTAACAAAAATGAACATTAGATAACCACTCTAATCTTATAATTCAATAGAGAGAAACTCTGAGAAATCATGCAAGTCGATATCAGAAATCGAAACATTCCTCAAAGAAATAGACAGATTGTAAGGAGAGAATTAAAAGTTGAAAGATCGTCTAAAATAATAGCCATCCATATCAATGACAATGGAAAACTAAAAGGTACTAGCTGAGAATCAAGATCTAAAAGTATGAAAATCAATAGTTATTCATTAGAATTAATTGGAGATGCTGTAACATAAAAATGATGCATAAGAGAAGACCCATGCAGATGCCTTAAGACAATTGGATATCAATTGGAAATAGGATGTGGCTACCTTAAAATTTTAATTAGAACAATAAGAGATCAACCATAGATAAAGTTAAAGATAGGAGATTATGTAATACAAATCAGAGATAGCAAAATTGTAATAAAATCTTTCTAAGATTTCTAATGTGGAAAATAACAATTAGAATCTAGTCCAAATTTTGGTAAGAAGAATATTTTAATGTATAGGAAAATGAGTTGATTTAAGTGAAGTAGATTAATAATGGTTTAGAAGAGAAGTTAGAATAAGCAATTTCTTAATTTGATCTTTAATCTAAGGACTAAGAATTTACTTTGATGAAATAATAAACTATTATAAACTCTTAAGAATAATATCTAAATGAATTGAAATCAAAACTTTAGATTTAAAAGGATTAGAATCTTGATTTGCTATCATCAGTAAAGAAATTGAAAGATGTAGCTGATAACAAGACTACTCAAGCTTCCAGTTTAAGCTGTAGAGTAAAAGAATTGGAGAGTGATTTCAAACATGTTAGTAATACCTATTAGGAACATAAATCTTAATTGTAATAAAGAGTTGATGAATTAATATTATCAACTGGAAAATAAACTGAATAAATATGTTTACTTTAAACTTAATAATAAAGAGATCAAGAATTGATTAAAAGATTACAAATCAATTTAGAAAATGAATAAAAGAATAGGGAAATGGAAGTGAGAGAGATTTAAGAATCTAAAGCTAAACTGATTTAATTTTTACAATAAGAATTACTGTAATAAAAGGAGTAAAATCATCAATTGAGAAGTGATAATTAGATATTAGATAAATAATTGAATGAATTAAAATAATTTTATCAATACAATTTTAGAGATTTAGAATGTAAAACTAATATGTTGGAAGGGGAATGCAATAGATTGAATAATATTATTGCTTAAAAGGATCAAGAATTAGTGATAATTGAAATGTAAATGAAGAGTACTTCTAATTATTAAGAAAGAGAAGATGAGAAGATTCATGAAGTAATTCAAATCAAAGAATAAGAAATCAATCTATTGAAATAATAAAATGAAAGCTTGATCAATGATCTATCAAGATAAGCTGATAATTATAGGCATTTAGCTTTATAACACAAATAATATTAGAAGTTTGCTGAGGATGTCAAATTGAATAATATTACCATTAATGAATTATAAAGCAAGTGTGAATTATAAGATAAAGAAATTGAGAGACTTAGAATGAAGGTTCTAGAAAAGTCATAGTAACTTGAAAAAGTACAAAAGGACAATCTTGATTATTAAGCCAAACTCAAAACCAGATTGAAATGATTGTATATATACTATATATTAATATAAATATGTCAGTGTCCTAATTATTAATTAAACTATACCATCTAGTTGCAGATCAAAATGATATCATATCCTTCTAAAATTTTGTGAAATCCCAGAACTTAATACAATAACTGACTATCATTATTGAGCATATTTAAAACAATAAAATTAAATAGGATTACAAAGAATTAGAAAAGTAATTGTAGAAATATGAATCTGAAGTTAGAGTTCATATAAGAGTAAAATACATATATATTAGAATTTCAGGAATCTTACCTAATGAATTAGAAATATGATGATATGAAAAACTAAATCAAATAGTTAGAATAAGACAGAGATGAATTATTGAAAAATACAAAAAAGACTTTGAATGTACTATTCATTCGATATTTAGTTTTTAGAAACTAAAAAAAGAGAATGAGGATCTCTATAGAAAAGTTAAAATGTTAGAAGAAGAATTAAATTTCTACAGACAAATTGAAATATGTACCCAACAGTCAACTAAAATAAGTAATTCCAAAACCATAGAAAAATCAAATAAATTCAAAGACAAACGATTTCATACTAATATTACTCCTCAAAAAACAGTCAATTAATCTTTTGATTATTTAGTTAATAAACGATTAAGTTAATAGATTGTCCAAAGAAAATAAAGTTTCTAAAAATATATGTCTAATAAAAGAAGATCATGCACTATTGATTTATCTAAAAGTATGTGAATAATATTATCAATATTATTATTAATTTCACTTTTAGTCCAATCAATTCTTTAAACTCATTCATTAGTAATAAAGAAATCTAATTAAAATAATTTATTTTTGTTGAGTCTTGTATCCAATTATAATTTTTTGAATTTATATATTATGATTCTATCATATTCCAAATCTTATGTATTCAGAGATTTGATAGCATACTTAAAGTTATAATCTAGAAGATTATCAAAATTAAGAATTTAGCAACTTAAATAACTAATTTTCCTCAGAATCCTAATAAAAAATTGAAATTCCTGATATTTAACCATAAAGTGAATACGGCTAATTAAATCAGAAGTTGTATAAGATTAGATTAATAATAAGAATTAATAAAATTATTAATTCTTCATGTCCATAAAATAACAAATAATTTAAGATCATAATATTTCATCTTCATTTACAAGCTATTTTTCTATATCTCTGATTAAATATTTATGATGAGGATCTATGGAGATTTCCTACTCATATTTAGATTGTCCAAATATCATTAATTCATCAATATTAAACTTAATTTTATCCTTTGCCAATGATTTATATTTTAGTTCTTTTTCTTTTAATACATTATTCGTAGTAAAACTTTAAAATGTTTTATCTTCATTTAATTGTTTTAAAATAGTAGAAATTGTTTAATCTTTTTCAAATATGTATGGTTTTCTAATAATTTATTATCTATCAGAACATATAAAGAATGGTACTTGATTTTATTCTTGCATTTCTCTAATTTATAATAAAATATTTACATTATTTATTGATTTTTATTATCAGATAATTGATTCATTTTATCATTTGTACTTGAATATTCTTATTTTTTTCTAAAGTTGTACAAATCCATCATTAATGAGGTGCTTGGATTTCTAGATATTCGTGCTGATAAGGAATGAAGCAGTTCAGAGTGAATTTTCTCTTTCTGATCAAAATCTTCCAAGGCTCTTTGTTCTCGATATAAACTTTATTTTTTTTAAAATGGCATGTTTTCAATTAATTTCTATTCATCTACTTTATTTTACATGAATCTTTTTTCCAATTAAGAAATTTTATTAATTAACTCAGAACCTGTAATAAGATTTTCCATTTTTGTTTATTTCGTAATCTTAATAGGACTTTGAGCAAATTTTAATTATGTCAATCTTTTTTGTATTGGAGATTCCTTTTTACTCAAATTAATTGATTCTTATAGATTTATTTATTAAATTGGATTCTGTAAGTCTTAATTTGAATGAATATGTTGAATAAGTTATTTTCTTTTGAATATATCAGGTTTTCCTACAATAGTTCTTTATATAATTTTATTTTTTTCATATTTGGGTCCAATGGCAGGATCGTGTTGTAAAATTTTAAGATTGAGTGGATCTTAAAATATATTTTTAGTTTTTTCTAACTTTTTTGTTTCAAAAAGTTATTAAATCAATTCAGGATTGTGATCAATAGATTTAGCTATTAAATAATGTTTACGTTAGATAATAGAAGAAGATTACAAATCAGAAAATCCACTATTACCAGATAGGAAGCTAATTGAATTCAATTATTTATGCATTTAATTTAATTATGAATTTTATAATATTGTAATATATCATTATTCTTACTCTTATTCAATAATAGGATTGACTTTCAATTAGAATTATGATGTTGTATCTACACCTATATAGGAATCACAAATGGCATATATAGTTAAATCATAATCTCCAGCTTCAGGTGCTTAGAATCTGAGATCAACTTTAATGCTCTATTAGAATGAGACCTTCTTATTTCCAAATAATCTATTAGTGTTTCTATCAGCACATAAAACCCACCATTGTTCTTCCTTTTATTTAGGATAATGAGGAGCAATCACATAATCAGTATAAATGTTGTCTTGTCTGCTTAAGACTACTTAAACATGGAAGATATCTCCCTGTACAATTTCTTCTTCAGCAATAATATCTGAAATCTCAACAGATGGTAATCTAATATAAATATATTAATATACCTGTTTCCAGCTTAGGCAATATCATCAATTTGTTATTATGTAAATTGACTTAATACTTAAGTTCTATCAGATTCTTCCATATCAAAGAAATCAGCCCAATCTGATACTTTCAAAGATTTTAATTGTTCAATAGTGTTTTTATTAAAATGAGGTAATTGCAACAAAACACTATCATCATCTTTCCAAAGACTTTAAACAATCATTTAACAAATTTGCATTGATAAAATTGCAGGTTTTAACCAAAGATTTGAAGAAGCAATATCAACCATGGCAGTGCTTAATCTAATTGCTAATTCTAAAATAGTCAGATCTGACTTTAAATCAGAGTTCAATTTGATTCTACTAAAATGAGCTTATAATAAAATTAATGCTTTTGTATTAGGTTCATTGAGTTTAACATTTGTAGGTTAGAAAGGTATCTTCTAGAGTAATTAAGCCAAGACAATTTCTTCTCCATTTCTAATATTTAAGATTTCAAATTCTTTAGCCTCTGATAAGAAGAATAGTAAATCTCTGAGTTTACTATTTGAATTAATCTTATCTGAAAAGTTCTTGACTGTTTCAATATTAATATAATAATAATTGGCAATAATACCAGAATTAATAGCTTCTAATTCATTATCTTCTTCAACAGCTATACATTTACTCTCATGTAATTCATCAATAGTGGTTTCAATTAATTCACTTAAATAATTATTAATGGCTACTCCATTAATTTCATGTAGACTATAATAATTTGGATTTTATGTTAATCTTCTATACATGAAAGTCCATGTTATCCAATCAATACAATCTTATGTATTGTGAATATTTTTAGCTACAATTTCAGCATTCAAATGATTAGCTAAATTATGATTAAGATGAGACTCTATTGGCATAGGTTCATATAGGAATTTTTTATAATATTCTTTTTTTGGACTGTATGTGAATACATGACATTAAGATGTAGTACTTTCAATCATTTCTAACATTTCAGCAATTGTATAATCAACATATCTCTTATCAATTCCATCATATTTTTAATTATCTAAAATAAAGACCTTTCCTTTGAGATTATAATATAATGCTAATTTGTAAGTGACTACAACAACTCTTAATTCTCCAGATGATATAAATCTTAAGACTTCACTTTCATCTTAAGGATCCATACATTCATATAGGAATCCAACTGATGATTAGAGTGTATGTTAAAGATATTAATCCTCTTTGATTGAAAAACCTGACAATGAATTATTATTATTAATCATAAGTTCAAGAGCACATACTCTAGCTAATTTACGATCAGATACATATATGATATTTAAATCTGCATTTGAAATATTAGTCTTCAATTATTTGATCATAGCTTATATTCTTAAAGGTCTTTAACATTGATCAAATGATTAGATTTGTATTTGAATATTGTTAGGTCTAACAATTGGTTAGAAATTGAAAGTATGTTTACTACCAATCCATTCACTCATTTCCTTATAATCAGCTACAGATAAGGATAATCCAACTACTCGAAATGGTATTTCCATAGAAATCATTCTCATTCTTGATACTATAACTTCTAATACACTACCAGATTAACCAAGAGTATGTAAATCATCAGCTATAAATACTCTGATATCTTTGAATCCTTTTTTAGCTCTCCATCTTCTACTGATAATATCCCAATTTATAGCATTTGATACTATAATATCACATTGTTCTAAGATTTTATTATCACTTTAAGTTTATCCAGTTAATTTTCCTATTTTCAAAGACATAGTTTTATTGAATATTTATAGGAATTAATTATACTTGATATCACAATTAGTTTATATTGATGAAACATAAATAGCTTTATATCCTTTTTAAATATTAATCATTTACAGAATAGCTAAAATAGGAAGTATACTCTTTGATTAATAAGTTGATGATCCAATGAAAATATTATCATTTGATTAATATATCTATTAGAATACTTAGGTTTGAATCTAATCAAAATATCTATTTTATAATATCTTTTTAGCCAATATATTTTCAATTTATTAATGTTTGATTTAATCAATAGACAATAAAGTTAATTATAATAGATCTGTACATCTATTAAATGGTTCTGGTAATATGAGATTTTTAAATGGAATAGGTTATTCACTTTCACATGATATCCATTTATCTGATATTACTTTAATATAGTATATTGGATGCATTACTTCATATAATGCAACTGTTAGAGTAAATTCCATTTCTTAATTTTTCTATTTCATCAAAAACATTTCATGATATAATATTTTCTCTCCATCTGAATCCAATACAAAGATATGGAATGGTTCCTATCTTCCATGAATCTTTTCATCCCATTAAAAATCACAACTTAAATGAAGATCTATCCTTAAACATGATCTAGTTATTGGTTAAGCAAATGCTTAGATTTCAATCTTAGGGAATTTGTGAATATATTTATGAATTAACTTTGTCATATTCTAATTCTAATATCTTATAAGTTCTCCCAATTATTATGATGACATAGCATATAAATGTTCCCATGTAATTCCTTCCTTCTTCTCTATTCTTCTTAATAAATCATCTGGTAATCCTTTAAATTATCTAAGTGGAGTCATACAACTCCACATTCTTTTCTCTATCATCTTAGATAATTGCAAACATTATAATGCACTTTAAGCCCATTCTTTTTATAAACATATTTCATATAATGCTCTCATTATTCTACCTGCACTTTATGTAATATAAACCATATCTGAATTTAAAGCATATCCTTCTAATTTTAATCTGCTTATGTATGCTTGTAATAATACATTTATCTTTGTTGTTGAATCTTCAGGAGATCCTTTTATTGGAACAGGTACACTCATCATTAATTTTTATAATTCCATCTTTTCCTCTTCTCTAATTGGAATCAATTTGAATTCATGTGATAATGAAAACACTTTAAAAATATCAATCATACCCATATTCTATTTCAAATGCTAATTGTATACTTACATACTTGGATATTTAATATAATAATTACTAGCAATCTTACCTAATATAGTACTCTCAACATTTCCAGTCTTCTTATCATAAATAGCCAAATTATTCTTGTCTAATAATAAACATGCAGAATGAATTAGATCAGCACGATATTTAATTAATGCTTAATCATTACTATAATCTGTAATATTATATAATTATGGATTTCTAAGCATTCTTACATATAAATAAGTATAACCTAACCAATTTACTCCATCTTTGAGATTCTTTATGTTACCTTAAGCAACTTCAGCATTTAATTAATCAGCTAATTATGATACAAATTAGGATTCTATTGGTAATTGAACATTCAATAAAGATAAATAATATTTAAGTTCTTAATATGTTGTTAATATTATTCCCTCTCCAGATGTATCATATCTAGGTCTACCTGCTCTACCCATCATTTATAAAATATCTTAAGGACTCAATTCTATCCACTTTCCTTATTCTGGTGAATAAATTTGAGTTCCTTTTATGATAACAGTATGAGCAGGAAGATTCACTCCCCAAGCCAATGTAGATGTAGATATCAAAATCTATATATTCTTCTTTTCAAAAAGACTTTCAACTAAATCTCTATCTCCTCTACATAATCCAGCATGATGAATAGCTATTCCACTAGCTAATAATTCTTTGAGATCTACGGATTTGATATCTTCTTATGCAATAACTGTTTCAAGGATTTTCTTTGAAGAACTTTCTTCTCTAATGAATTTAGATAACTCATCTTTTGAAAAGGCCATTTCCTTTAATGTCTTAGCAGTCTTAACAGTTTCTTTTCTAGAATGAACAAACACTAAGATTTATGATTTAGTTATTCTTTCAATCACTTTTTCATATAAAATTTCATTAGTTAATAACATTCTTCTTATTGGTTTCTTTTCATTAATTCCAATATATTATTATTATAATGGAACTGGTCTATAAGAATTATCAAAAAAGAATACTCCACTCTATTTAACCCTGATAAATGTTGCCACATCAGAATAATTAGGTAAAGTGGCTGATAATCCTACAATTCTTATTACTTCTTATCTCTCTTCCATTAATTTCAATTATCTTGCAATTATTGATTCTATAACTGGACCTCTACTATCATGTAATAAATGAATTTCATCAATAATCACTAATCTTACTAATGAAATAAAATCATTTTGTTAAATCTTTCTAGTCAAAATATCCCATTTCTCTGGTGTAGCTATCAATACTTAGATTGTATTCAATTAATGCTTAGTTAAATGAGTATCTCCAGTAACTTCTGCAACTTTAATATTATATGGTTCTAATCTATTTTGGAAATTATGTACCATTTCATTAACTAATGCTTTCATAGGAGCAATGTAAATAATTTTAAATTTCTATACATCAACAATACCATTTTGATAATATTCACCAATTGTTTATAACATTGTTAATAATGCAATATTAGTCTTACCAGCACCAGTTGGAGCACAAATCAATATGTTCTCATTACTTAATAATGCCTTCTCATATACAACACTCTAAATAGTGTTAAGTTCTTTAAAACCTCTAAATGCTTATTATGCAAACTCAGGTAATTCACCTATTTACACTAAATTATCTTTATGAACATTAGGTTTTGGAGCAGGAATATATATCTCTTCATATCCTTTCTTTGTTACTTTGAAAGAATGAGGAGGTAAATGACATTTCTCATTTGACATCAAATGTCCTTAAGATATAAACTGTAATTACTCTAGATCAACAATCTTTTTTGAAAGTCCTTAAAGATCTTGATCAGTAATATTTATAGATTCATAATATTATTTCTCATTTTCCTCTTAAATAATTTAAAATTAAGCATCATTTTTCTTTTTTTTCTATAATTCCATTAAAATTGAAAGACCTTCTTATGTCTACCTCATTTAAGAATGAATTTATTCTACTTATTCAGCACTCTAAGCCTTACTTAAGAGAGTGCAATAAAATATTTTATGTCTATTAGCATGTAATAATCTGATGAGATCAAATCTATCTTAACCAAACAATGAAACCAATTAATTTTCACATTCAATATCTGTTTGTAATTTCAAAATGTCTAAAACTGTCTATTCCATCTATTATGCTACAATTGGATCTTGATATATTTTCTACAATTCCCGCTATAACCAAAATCCATCTATATCAACTACTTTATTTCTTGTCTCTTCAACCTAAACTTTTGCTTTAATAGTCTATTCATTTTATTCTTAAGAATCATCTTCTTCTTCTATTATTTCCTCCATATCACTTGAATCTTGTTCTTCTTCCAAATTCAATGGTAATTACATCTCATCTGTATTTCCTTGAGTTATTTCAGGATTATAATCAGTTATTCCTTTACTAGACAATACAATATCTGAAAATAATTCATTTGTCAACTTTCCAATTATTGCTTCTACTTCCTATCTTTTCTCAGAATCTTTCAAATTATCATTTTTCATTATTGCCAATACTTCATCAACTATAGACTTTATCACATCTTATGATTATTCTTAAAATAATCCATAAACTATAGACAATAATCGCTCATAGTGTAATCTATTGTCCTTTGTTTTTGGAATATATAATAGATTTTCATAAGTAGGCATTCCAACACCTTCTTCTATTTCCATATTCACTTACTTTCCCAAATTTAAACTCTACTCTTTCTTACTCTTCACTGGTTTATCTTTCACAGCTTTTGTACCCATCATCCTTGGGTTGATCTTTCCAACCAATGATTCAGGCTCACCTGTTGGCTCATCTGTCCTTGGTCCAGATTCTCTTTAAATCACTAGATTTGAACTCTATAGGTATTTAGCTACAATATATTTACATAAGTAAATTTATTCTCTTGCAAATGCTATTCAGACATTAATTAAATTTATTCTTATTATATTTTTAATTCTGCTTTCCAATTATGATTTATATTATAATTTATTATGTACTTAGATGTATACAATCAAACCAGATATATAGAAATATATTGAAATATTATTATATTAATTACTATGGATATGCTTATAATAGTAAATATAAATAGTTATATATCTACATAAATTGTTTGAAAATAAATTTAAATTAGAATGTTAAGCAAAAATTAATGTGAAAAAATATTCTTAAAACATTTAAAATTTACATAATTTATAATTGACAATTAAATAGAACTCTTCTTTTAGATGCCTTATATTTAATCTTTTAATAAATTAAGATAAATAGTTTGTACTAACTGATCATCCATTTTACTAAATCTGAATGGAAAGTAATGAACCTCTAAATTGTTTAATAAATAAGCAGTTTAAATTATTAATAATTTATAACATTTAATTCCATCCAAAAATTTAGAAATTATGATATTCAAATATTATTAATGAAATTTGTATCATAAAATAAATTAAGAGCATTAGACAAAATTATTCATTATTTGATAGTAATTCAGATAACTAAGACAAATAAAAAATAAGATGATTTTAAATAAATCTTTAAGAATTAAAATCATATAATTGCTTTACATGAAAATATAGGAGATTTAAATGATAGTTATACTTTTAGGATTATTCATAATTTATTTATTTATTAACAATATTTAAGTATTAAATATTAAATATTATTTAAACATAAATATTTAATTGGGTTCTACTTTAGAAACAAAAATAATGAATCAGAAAACTAGGAAAAAAATGAGACAATTTTTATGAAATTTTACATGAATAATAATTAGGTTTAAAAATAAATCATTTAATTTATTGATGATATTTATATTATTATCAGGTGAAAGATTTTTACATTTAAAATTATTATTGATGAATTTTCTAAAAAATGCTGACTTCTTTGGAGTCCCTTTTATATAAAATATAAATCAACAGCAAACATTGTATAAAAGTGCATTAGGAGGGTTTTTAAGTTTATTAATTAGCATAACAAGTTTGGCCTACACAATTTGGGTGATTTATTTATGGAATAGTAAATAAATGAGTCCAAAGATTTCTAATTCAAAATATGTTTCAGATTACTCCCTACTGAATTACAACTCAGCAAAAATTAGTGTTTATTACGAAACCTATGAGGGATTTATAGATCCTTTCTAATCTCGAATTTTACTGCCTTTAGTGATGTACACTGATAATTTCTCACCTACAGAGACAAAAGTAATTGAAGATTATATAGAGTCTGCTATTGGAAAATTGTATGTACCAGATTTAGAATTGGGATATACTTTTATTGATGGATATTATCAAACATCTAGATAAATGTACATTTTCATATCACTGTGCGAAGAAAAGTATTTAAAATAAAATGAAAAATGTGCTTCAGCTGAATTAAGGGAATAATTTTTTCAACAGTCCTTTAATCTTTTTGGTATACAAGTAGAATCAACTACTTTGGATTCTAGAGATGGATCAGAATAAACTACAATATAGGATATATATATTGAATTAGAATAGTAGAGTTGCTATACAATAAATACATTTCTTGAGACCAATTTTTATGAACTTTAAGATTATTTATTATTTGGAACATCAAAATAAAAGGAATATATTAGTGGAGTAAAATTACAATCTCAAACTCTTTCATCAGAAAGGTGTAAATTAACTTATTAAAATGAAGCTTTGGCTGTAGTCTACATTGCAATGAACGGAACATAAACAAAAACAATATTTGAATACCCACATTTGGGAGATCTTTTAGCAAACATTGGATCTATTATATCAATTCTGTTCATTTTTAAATATATTGTTATCTATTTGAATCAATATTCTTTAAATTAAAAAGTATTATCTGATCTGATGAACATATATTATCCAGAATTTAAAAATATTAAAATCATAAAGAATTGGAGATTCAAGGTAATAAATATTACTTTAAATAATATTTAAGTAGATTTATTTGAATATTATCAGTTTTATGATAAAGCTAGAAAGCAAATGTAATAGAAATTATGTTACATGAATTTATTGTATGAAATTTCAAGATTATATCTTATAATAAGATCTTCCAAATTAAGAGAAGAACTTGTAAAGTCACATCAAATTGGAATAAAATTAAATTTTAGAGCCTTAAAAGAAGATAATTTTCTTTCTAGTTGTTAGTCAGGTAGGTAAGTGAATTAATAAGTGGAATCTTTTCTTTTGAATGAGGATGATGCTGACCTTTTATCACTCGTCAAGAGGGGAAACTAAAAATATGTTGAAATAATTCCTGACGAAATCTACAATGAAAGTGAGTATTATAATCTAAATAAAATTATTTGAAAATACATAATTTGTTAATATGAGATATAATTTTAAATTAATAAATAGATATATTTTTGTTAATACATCAAGTATCTATATTTCTAAGGTTAATCGTCTGCATATGTTTGACTTAGAATGTTTAAAATAGTATAATTGATTTTATGAGATCTCAAATAGAATATTAATAAACTATATTTATTTAGTAGATGCACAGCACTAAATGATCCACTTGATCTTTTGCTTTGATGTTTTTAGCTAATTTCATTTTATAATGATGTTAAATATATATTAATACAATAGTTAGATTTTAAATATTGACAAATTCTTTAATTAATTACAAATTTCAATATATATAAAATTATTTTACATAAAACTTTAATCATAATAATTCTATTTTCTATCTATATATACATAATATTAATTACTTATTTATTTATTGTTATTTCATATCTTAAATATGGTATTTCAAAATAATTTGTCTATTATTTATTTTTATATTATTGAGAGAGTATAAAATTTTAATATTAAAACTTTAGATTTATATCTCACAGGATTGAATATAATATACATTTGTGTATTAAACGTTACATTAATATAAATCAAAAAATAAAAAATTTATTTTTGATCTATTAAATTCTATATTGATATTGGATTATA
>JPFL01000028.1:164455-195192 GCA_000733385.1 Paramecium biaurelia | reverse complement strand
TAGTAATATATTTAAAATATTCTTTACTTTCTTATTTACTTATACTTAAAAATATAAACTTAAGAGACTTATAAAATATTAAGAAACATCTAGCCAATCATTTTAATTGGTTAGAGTTGAAAATATAAATAAATTCAATTCAGCAATGATTGTCTTTCTTCTTATGATTATTCTACATTGAGTATTTCATAATCAGGAGTATTGTATAAATCGATATAAGTTTGAATTTAATTATTCTCTTACTTCAAGCAATTTTAAAGTTATTAATAATATACATTTGATCTTTTTAATGACAATTCATCAAAATCTTCTTGTAATAAATTTGTAGGTCTAATTGATAAGAATCTAAGATATAATTAATAGAATTTACTTATAAAAGGATAATAATGCAGTTAGGATTGCTGTACAAATAGAAATATAAACTTAGACTTAAAGATCTTTGGATCTTTTAACAGCTTGACTCACAACAAAATACATTTATAATAGAGTTTAAGGTAAATCTTCACATAAAAATTAAAAGAAATAGGATTTAACTAAATTACTCATAGCTTTTCCAGCATGATGAGGGAAAATATATCTACCTATTCTTGTATTGGGAATAATGATCACATTAAAAGGAGCAGAAGAATCTAGAAGAGTTGTAAGAGCTGCATTTCTACCCAGAAAACTGATAGCATAGAAATCATTAATAAATTTACTAGAGAGTAATTTTGCAGTTTTTTAATTTTGAGTTACTCTAACACTTATTAGATAAAAGAATTGTAAAATGTAGATCCCCTATGAAAATGCAGTTGAAATAAGAGCTAATATAAATACTATAAATTCTTCACAATTGTAAGCATTTAAAATGAATACAACATCGTTATATAGATCGAATTTGAATAATTATGATGATAGTAAAGTTATTCCATAACTAAATAAAATACCCCATTTAGATTAAGTGAATTCTTCTGCTTAAGCAGTAACTGCAGTTGTAAATTTACCAGCAACTGATGTAATTTTCTTATTAACTGCTGTAGCCATTCTTTAAAATACACTATTCCCTGCCATTTCTATCTTACGTGTTTAAGGTTACTTTTTAATCATAGCAGCATCTTCTTCTAAAGCTGGAAGTATCTTATTGTTTGGTTTTTCATGAATTTATTCATCAAGTTATTATTAATTTTCTTCATTTTCTTGTTCATTTGCAATTTTATTGATAATTATTCTTTAAGTGTGATTGGGAACTATTTAAGCAATTTTATAATATAGAATTGCCTCAGTTATAAGAGTAACGAAAGCAAATGCATAATATAAATATGAGGCTTCTTAGCTTGTTCCATTAGCACATAGATAATTCTTAGTTAACTAAGAAGCATCTCTATCTAATAACTTGTATGTTAATAAATATGGTCCAGCTAAAGTAATCACAAAAAATAATATATTTGTTATGACGATGACGAAAAAGTAAAATTTTTATTATGATAAATAATCGTTTAATTGTTTTACTTCATCATTAAATAGATATCTCTTTGTAGGAATAACAAAAAAGTTAAAAAACTTATAGAATGCTATTTTAATGAATTTTTGAAAAGGTCCAACTGCTTTATAATTGTAAAATACTTCTCTTAGAGAGTAACCAATACCAATATTGAGGAAATTGTCAAAGCTATAACTTATCATAGAATATTTAAAATAATAAGTGTCATACAATATAGAATATATTCCTTTTATAGCTTAAATGCTAAGAGAATTCTAAATTCTAATTTTTGATGGAGGTATCAATCTAATCAGAGATACAATATCTCTTTCGTCAAAACCTTATCTAAACATTTCATCTACAAGATCATCATTTAAATCATATTCAATTTATATCTAATCAATACTAGTGCTTTGATGCTTAATATTATGCCATAATTTCAAAATTTAAAATTAGTTAATTTATTCTAATTCAGCAAATTCTGTTTAAATAATTTTGATTTTAAAGATATTACAGCTTTTTTCCTTTAAAAAATCAAATGTGTTTTATTGAAATAATAATTTATATGGATAAGGTGAGCCAGGATATTCAGTGATATATCCAAAATGATAAGCAAAATTATCTAAAGATTATAAACTGATGCAAATATCAATTAACTCATTTCCTTTAGTAGTATAATATTAATTTAGGATATTTAAATAATGATCACACATATTTAAATGATAAGGTGAATGTTTTGATCCAATTACATTCCAACTCTTTTGATAATAAATCTTCTATCGTAACTTAACAATCCTTTAAAACATTTATATAATATCACCATAAGACTCTGGTATTCCATCAAAGTGCCCATAATTTAAAGCATTTTCATATTCTATTTCAACAGGTATATCATATGGAAGTTAGTAATTTGATGGTTATTCAGATAAATAGTCAGAAATATAATCTTTAAGACTAACATTGTAACATAAGAAAGTGTGAAGTGGTACTTTTTTATTAGGAGAAGCAAGAGCCCTTTCTATTATTACTTAAGCTATGACATCTAACTTTATTTGACTGTCTAACATAGTACTACTCATGTTTAATTCTACCAAATAAACCATTGGATGAAAGAAGAAGTTTTTAAATAAATTCTACCATCCTAAATGAGTTAAAGAATTATTTTGAGAAAAATTAATCTTCTTAATATTGAATTAATAATTTGATGGTTTTTTGGAGAAAAATTAAAGAGCTTCTTCTACAATATATCTCGTTTTTAAATCATTCAATGCCATAAAATGAATGTTTAATGTTTATAAATCAGGTGTGTTATCAGTAAATACAAATGTCTTTAAAAAGTTAGTCCAAGATTCTTATTCATCAATAAATTCGTTTCTTCCAACATCCAAATATTTTATTGGGAATTTTGTTGAATATTATCTTTAATGATCTTTTTAGAATTATAACCAATTTTAGGCAGCCAAACATAAAGTGTTTGTCATTACATCATTCCAATTTGTCACTAATACTTCAAATCTCTCAATATTGATATATTCAAAATACAGTAGATTATTAGTATAATTTTACACTCCATCATCTCCAATATATAATGAATAATAAAGTGTAATCCGTTTTAATTTCAATACAGCAGTTTTTTCTCTTCCTTCATTTTTGATCTTCTCTCTAAAAATATTTGCATCTTTGCATAATGCTTATATTCCTGCTGGTTTGAAATGGCATTAATGTAATACTAATTCTTCTAAATTGCTTGATTCATTAAAGATGAGCATTTTACTGATAATTTACAAGGCATTAACATTTAGATAAGTACTTGAATTATACAATAAACCCATACTTAAATTAAGATATCTTATTTTTTAACCTAAATCATAGATATCAAATTTATTCTCCAATAACTAACAATCCCTAAGAACCACCTCAGTTATACCAACATTGGGATTGAAAAGGAATTTCTTATAAAATTCATTTGGGTTGTTGCATGTTAATTATTTGAAATCAAATTTAAGTTTTGTAGATTGATGCACATCCATTAATGAGCACATATCATAAATTTCAAATTCATTTTCTAATAGTAATTTTTATACTTAGAATAATTCTAATTTCTCAAATAACTTTTAAAGTTTTTCAAATAGGTTCTTATTAATCTTTAAATCTCCTTTACAAATTATTTTTTTTAATTTCAAATTATCAACATTATCTATTTTTTTAAAGGTATCTGTAATAATTGAAGTAGCATCACTCTTATCTATTGTTATTTCTTATAATCCATTTTAAATCAATTAAAATAGAATCATACTATAATCTTTAATATTATTTGAAGTATCTTATTTATATTTTAAAAATATAGATTCTACTTTGACTTTTGAAAGTGTGAAGTGATTAGATTTTTCTTAATTAATTTCAGCTAAATTAGGAGAACTGTTAAGCTTTTTAATTGGCATTTTTTCACCAAATACTAACCATTAACAATAATTAATGGTATCTTCTAAATCTAGGGTTTCGTCTAGATCCGGAAGAGATAATTCCTCTAAATTGTAATTTTCTTTTCTATCTATATTCTTGAGAATTAAATGTAAAATAGGTTAAATACATCCAGAAACATATAAATTATTTAATTCTATATGTCTAGAACAAAGAAATATTTAAATAAATTTCTCAATGCTTTCATCATCACTTTCTGTTAATGATGTAATCTTTATTGATTTTATTTAACTTTTATGTTCTTGTTTAGATAATTTCAATGCTGATTCTAAGTAAAATTTAGAATATTCATAAGCTTCTAAGCATGCCTTAATAAATGCAATCATATTCAAAAATGATAATTCTAGGTTTTTTAACTAACTTTCAGGATGAACTATGTAGCCTACAATTAACCTATAATATTCAAATTTTAATTTAGTATCACCGAGATAAGGGAATTCCATTTTTAAATTTAAACTTGTTATTTATTTTGGAAATTAAGGAGTGAATTTCTTATAATTATAAAGTGTTTTTTCTCTTAAACATAATTATGAAGTCTCAATTAACTTTTAGGTTTCATTAATAATATTTTCTTTCTCTTTTTCAAACGTACTTAGTAATAATGATGGATTAACTACAGTTATTGATTCTTCCCCATGTACTTCTTCCTTTTTCTCTAGTTTACTTTCATTCAATAAAACATCCCAAAGTTATTGCCATGAATTTACAGACATTTAATTATTATTACTTAAATTTAGATCTCTTAGGAGAAAGACTCTATTATATAATTTTTGTTCTTCTTTAATTGCCAAAAGTTATTTGGATAATGCTAATAACATTTCATCATTCAAAGAGCATCCATCTAAATTAAGGTTTTCTAATAATTATCTATTTACATTTAAGGCAATCTCTTTTATTAATGATTAAAAGGTTTCAACATCTTTTATTATAGTTCTTTCACAAGAAAAAGACTTAATTTTGAATGAATAATATTGATCCAACTTTAAACTTTTAATTATTTCCATACTCTTTTTGATTCCAATTTAAAAATCCTTGCAATTGATAATTGAGAGATTTTTCAGTTCACAAATGACTAAAAACCCACTTAAAACATCATCTTAAATTGTACAATTTTCAAAACTTAATGAAGTCATTGAAAATGGTAACCCTATGCTTTCATTCTAAATTGAAGAGAGCATATTTTAATCATTTAAGTCTCTTACCATACCTGCTGCTTCTTTTTTTGATGTAATTATATTGAATAATTCTTACTCAAAAGGTAATAATAATTAATTAAGTGCATCAGAAAATTATTAATTTAAAAATTTATCTTTTATTTTAAAACTTTAGAGTGTCAATCTTTGATTAATTACAAAAATTTGAATCACTTTTTTCCAATCTTCTTTTTTTTCTATATGTATATTATCAATCTCAAAGGTAGTCAAAAATGCAAGAGGGTTTTCATCTGAAATTAATTTTTCAATTTTATCTAAATATTCTAAATGCTTAATATTTTTTAAGGTTAAACTTCTGAGATTAACTTTTTTATTGAAAACAACTTACTCTAATATTATGTCTTCCCCCTTACCTTCATAAAATTCTCCCAAAGATAATCTCTCAAGTGTTACTTTTTCACTCTTTTCAACTGAGTTTTTTAAAGATTTATTATTCTCATTTGCATTTTTGGTGTAGATTTCAATCAATAAAAGTTCTTTTAGTTATATTTTTGGATTAAAAATAAACAATTCAATAAATTAATAGATATCGATACTTATGTCTGAAATGTTTTGAAGTTTGAGTATTTTCAAACTATGAAATTAATCAGCATTTAACTTAGAACAATAAGAAATCATTTCTTAATACAAATTACTCCATGAGAATGTCATAGAGTCATTTAAATAACTTAATTCTTCTAATTATACTGATGGTAAACACAAATAACATTTTATAGTATTGAAATCCATTTGATAATCACCATCATTCATAGATATTTTCTTAATTGAATATCTAATATCTGGTTTAGTAGTTGTATTCTCTATAACTGAAACACATGCCTCTTATAATCCCTCAGCTCTATTTGCTTACCTAAATGTGCTTTCTTGAATTTCGATTGTTTCAATTTCAACAATGCTACCTTTTTCTGTAAATAGATATTCTAAAAAGAATTCTTTTTTTGTTTAAATTTCCATTCTATAACTTTATTTTGGATAAACAATATGTTTTAATGGATGTTTGTAATTTTTAAAGAATGAATCATCTTATTTCTTCTTGTCCATATAAATTAGAAATTTCTTCTTTGCTTTGACATAAGCTTGACATCTTCCAACATCGAAATTTTAAACATCTTAAATTATAAATGAATAATACGTAATGTCCTAATGTTAGTAAACTCAGTGAATACGGTATTTAAGAGTAATTTCTCAACTAAATCATGACGGTTATAATTTTCAACACTACTCAAATCTAAGATCTATAAATAATCTTTTCTAAATTACTTTTCTATATAAATAAATTTAATAAATTACTTTCTCTATAGATTTATTTACTTTCTTTAGTTTTGTCTGCAAATGCTTCAGTCAATACAAACATTTTAAATAATGTAGACAATTATTAAGGCATACTTCCTGTGAATGTAATTATCTTACAAGATTTGAAAATGTTATCTGAAAGTGCTTTGAAAGTTTTCTCTAACATGTCCTTATTATCAGAAATATCTAATTCTCTTAATTTTAGATTATCATATCTATTCCCCATCAATAATTCAATAGTTTAAGAATTATGAATCAAGGGTTAATTACCAAGTTTTAGGACTAGTAAACCTTTAGCAGAAGAGATTGATGTACACATACTATTAAATGCATTTTAAGTGCCTAAGAAATTATTACTTATGTCTAAATATGTTAATTGTTCTAGATTATCTTCTTTATATGTTGTTTATATTAGATCTTAAAATCCTTTCCAATTCTTATCAGTAAAACAATTTTTCAATTAAAGTTTATAATATTAGGTTTAATCTATTTTTACTTCTGCTCTATGTACTCTTTTGCTTATTAATTCATCATTTTTTCTCCTTAACAATCTGATGATTGCAACAGAAAGGGTTTACTTATTTTTAATCAATTTAAAATAATGTATCATGTTGTTCTCGAACTTTTTAAATAAATATTCTTTCAATTCTTTTAATAAAACTCCTTTAAAAATTCCAGGATTACCCATTATATATATCTAAAAATAATTTAAATGTTTACACTTCGAACATCAATGTTTCTCTCAAATAAGAAATATAGGAAATCAGCACAATCCTCATTATCAAGTTCATTCTGTTATAATTCAATAATTAATTTTTAAGGTTCCACCCAGGAAAGCCATCTGCATAATACATCCAAATGAACTTTATCTAATTATGTATCTACAAATCCGATTGCTTTTAATCCTTACATATCACGTAATTTAGTCTCTATATTAATCCAGTTCTCAATCTTAAAGGTACCTTTAAATCCTTTTATCTACAATCTTCTTCGATTATGTTGTTATGCATATATCTAACAATCATCATCAATATACTTGTAGCTGAGCAAATTACTATTCTAAAGGCAATTCAGGTTTTATAGTGAACTTCTCTTTTCTTTTACCTTTTTTTTCTCCTTTTTAATTATGAACTCTTAAACTCAAAGCTCTAGAAGGTCTTTTAGAAAATTCATCAACTATTCCATTTGCTGCTTTTTATGCTCCTCCAAATAATATATTTTACATGCAAATATTTTAATATAATAAATAACTGTTTCAATAATGAAATCACATATAAATATGATTAATCTAATAATATATTAATTTCTGACAGAATGAACTGATGATTTAGTTGACTAATTTCAATAAATAAAATCATCCAATCTATAAATTATTAATTAATAATGTATATTAACTGCACTTATATGTCAATCAAATTATAAAATAGTTATTATGCTAATACCTATCAAGAAAAAATGATCTGTTTATTATAAATAGATGTCTACATAGAATAACTTATTACATCTAATAATTATCCAAATATTCTAGAGAATAGTACCGAAAAGGAGTTTAAACATGTTGGAAAAATTAAATCGTTAAAAGAACATCAACGTGATTAAATTTAAGCCTCAAATATTTCTATGATTAATTAAGTTTATAAATCATATTATAATGTTTGTAAACAAATAACAATCAATTATAAATGAGATTAATAAAAACGAATATTCTTTAATTGTTAAAGTTCAGTCAATTGTAAAGTTATATATTTGCTTGAAATTATAGTAACCTTTAACAATAACAACACCTATGTCTAAATCAATAGAAATAAAAATTGATTAAATAAAATTAACATAATCTAGAATAGTCCTTTATACGAATAAAAATTACTTTAATATCGATGTAAATTCATTTTTAAAGAAATACTTCATAAAAAGGATTATTGTAAAATAATTCATGTATTATACATAAATCAAAATAAATTCATCCCTCTTATTCCTCATTGCCTTCCCCTTCATATCCTTCAGCTGTTTCAATGGAAGGAGAATAATCCTTTTCAAGAGCTGCCATATTTTCTCTCGCTTCTATAAATTATCCTTCTTCCATTCCTTCTTGAATATACCAATGAATAAATGCCTTTTTGGAATACATTAGATCAAAAACATGATCTATCCTCGAAAAGACCTCTGCTATTGCAGTTGTATTTGATATCATGCATGCTGATCTTGTTACTTAGGCCAAATCTCCTCCATTTATAAAGGTAGGAGGTTGATAATTAATTCCTAATTTAAATCCTGTTGGACACCAATCAACAAATTTAACTGTTTTATTTAATTTTATTTAGGCAAGTGCAGCATTAACCTCTTTTGGTATTATGTCTCCTCTATAAAATAATGAACTTGCCATATATTATCCATGATTTGGATCGCACTTAACCATCATGTTTTAAGGTTCAAAAACGGAATTAGTGATATCTGAAACTGTCAGTTATTCATGATATACTTTTGATGCTGCTATAATTGGTGCGTATGATGATAACATAAAATGAAGTTTAGGATAAGGAACTAAATTAGTTTGAAAATCATTCAACTGTGAATTCAGTTATCCATTAAATCTTAATGAAAGTGTTAATGATGAACATACTTATGCTATAATTCTATTTAAATTTGTATAAGAACATCTTTCTATATCTAAATGTCTTGTGCAGATATGATAAAGTGCCTCATTATCTAATAATGTACAGACATCATTATGTTCAATCAAAGAACTTTCACACAATACAGTATTGTATGGTTCAACGATAGACGTTTAAATTTAAGGAGATGGAAAAATTGCAAATGCAATCTTAGATTTCTTTCCATATTCTTCTTGCATAGCTTATAATAATAAAGATCCAAATCCAGAACCAGTACCTCCACCTACAGAATGAAATATTAGAAATCCTTAAAGACCCATACAAGTTTCTGTTAATTATCTAATTCTATCCATACTCACATCTATTATACTTTTACCAACTCCATAGTAACCTCTTGCATAAATACCTCCAGCATCATCTTTTCCTTAAATCATTTATTCAGGTCCAAATAATTCTTTAAATTAACCTCTTCTCAACTCATCAATACAATTCATATCTAAATCAATAAATAAGGATCTTGGAACATGTTTACCCTTTCCTGTTTCTGAAAAGAAAGTATTAAATGTATCATCGTTAATCCCTAATGTTTTATCCTATGTCATTTCACCATCCACTTAGATTCCATGTTCTAAGCCATACAATTCCCAACAATTAGTTCCTATCTAGATTCCTGCTTATCCTATATGTAAAGAAATTATTTCTTTCATAATAATTTGTTATATTGAAATATTTCAAGACTTGGTCTAAAACTATATTATTTGAGTATATTTCAATTATATTAAGAGATTTAGTGGAAATAAACAATTATGTATTTCAAATATATATTCTATATAATGGATTGTTATATAAATTTGAATACTCTTTCTTTTCTAATTGAGATATCCATCATTAGAATTTATGAAATTAGTATATAAGAATGAAAATTCTATATATTAATAAGTGATATTAGATAAGTAATAATATATAGTCGTTTCGATTTGAAATAGATAATATGTATTTATTTAAGATTGCAAGTCATCATTAAATTGTATATGTAATAGAAATGGATATAGATTGTGTATTAATAATAATAATAATATATATGATAAAATTGTTAATCTACTTTTTAGTTATAAGCTCAGCCATAGGAATGTATAGTGATGATGATGTGTTTTATTGTTACGATCATTTGACTGACGATGAATTGTCTGAAAAGATTATAGTGTAGCCATTGGATCAATATATATTTTTGATAGTTTGTATTTGTGGAGTATTATCATCAATTAGCTCCATTAGCATTTATGTGTACCATGTTCATAACTTACAGTTTTATCAAGTATCCGAATACAAGAAAAATGCCTGGAGATATAGTTTTCTTTATATCTCTGTCAGATGCAATATTATGTATACATTGGTTTGTGACTGCTTGTTATTATACTACATATGGTTAAAATCCTTTGAGTTCAGGTCCATTTTGTTAGATTAACTCAATGTTTAGTATATTTGCAGGAACAGGAGAAGTATCTTATAATGTAGTATTTTGCATATATATTCGATTAACACTAAAAACTCAATTCAAAGTAATACCAAAATTACCTATAATTTTGCATTCATTAGCATGGTTAGCAATGATTTCAATTCCACTCTTAGCAAAATTTACTCATAACAATGGTCTTTCAATATTTGGTACTTGTAGCTTTAAGTATCATCCAGGATTTCCTTTGGCTGGTATTGTATTGGTCTTCTTATATACTCTTATTTCATTGTATACTATATGGTATTTCAATAAAGCCATTCCTGATGATGAGAAATACAGAGAAATCAAAGATACTTTTGCAAAATATTATTATCGTTATATAAAAGGTTCATGTATAATATGGACATGTGAAGCAATATCATTTACTATTGCTGGTTTCAATTGTTCATATTTTCATGAGGGATTTCTCCTCATTTTTATAACAACAGGAAATTCAGCTAAATTATGTACACCAGTAGTGTTATCAATTTTAAGATACAATGATCCTACTATTAAAGAATAAATCAAAAGATTATGGAGAAGAGTTTGGAGAAGAGATAATGTCTAAAGTGAATTATGTAAATATATTTTAATTATTAATTAGTGCAAGATGATGCTAATTTTTATGATACTATCCATTAAAATCTTAAATTTGATTAAGTAAATACAATTATTTTTGGAATAAGAGCTGTATGTACATCAGAATAAAATGAATAAATATAAGAAGAATTTGATTAAATAAATATTCTTAGGAGATATACAGATTTTAAATTCTAGAATGAATCCATTACAAACAATGAAATTAATAAATTGAAATCAAATTATAATTTGACTACTGAGGATTTTATTGAAGAAATTCTTTATGAAATTGATAATTAAGGAACTTAAAATGATAAATCATTTGACTTAAAATTATTATAATCAACATTGACTGTTTATGCTCCAACCATATTCTAAAAAATTAGAGAGAAGGATAATAAAATGATTAATCATTTCAAATCATTTGATCTACTTGCCAATTAAGATTAAATTAAATAATTCAAAGGACCAGATGGAGGCAAAGGAGGTGCTTTCTTTTTTTTCACTCATGACAATAAATTAATCATTAAAACATTGTCAGATCAAGAATTAATTGTAATTAGAAAAAATCTGATACCTTATTTTCTCCATTTAAGTGAAAATGAAACAGTCATTTCACCTATCTATGGTATTTATAAATTATTCAGATAAAATGTATAAATAATTATTAAATTATTTAGGTTGAAGAATCTATTAATGTAGTAGTAATGAGAAATGCTATGTAAATTCCATCTATGTACAGAGTCAGAACTTATGATATCAAAGGATCTGAACATTCAAGATAAGTCTTAAAGAAAAACAAAAAAGCTAATGAAGTTGAATTAAAGAAAATTACATTAAAAGACATAGATTTTCAACAATTAGAATAATAATTGCATATACCTTAATAATATAGAGTGAGATTGAGAAATTGTTTGATTAATGATGCTAACTTTTTTAGTAAAATTAAATTGATGGATTATTCTTTGTTGATTATTAAAATGGATTGGTATACATATAGTTAGAATAATCCACATATCAAAGAAGCAGAAGTAAAACTCATTTCATATATATTTAAGATTCCAAATTATTTCTCATCTGATTTGTTATGCATACCTTGCATAAATGCAGTAGAAAAAGGAATTTATTATCATATTGCAATTATTGATTATTTGTAAGAATGGAATGCTTAAAAAATAATTGAGAAGCATACTAAAAAGGCCATTCATGCAAATATTGCTTTAGACACTTCTGCTTAAAATCCAGATGATTATGCTAAGAGATTTATAGAAAAAGTTGCTAATGTGATTATATGAGTATTCTATAAATAAAATTGTTTATGTTTTTTATATTATTAAGTTTTCTACTATTAATGAGATTATCAATTAATCAATATTTAAGTGTCATTATAAATATTGATTATTATTCTTAAATGAGGATAATCATATTTCTACTTAATTGTTAATTAATAAATACCTAAGCTAAGTGATATAATTTTTTAAATTTACAATAGTATAATAGAGATTTACATATAATTTTTTTAATATAAAAAATGATTAAAGGAAGGTCTATAGATTTAAAGTGTCAAAATAGTGAGCATGACTAAAACATTAAAATAGTATGCTTAAATGAGTTTTGTACAGATTTTCGATTATTTTGTATGAAATGTGTTTAAAATAAATTTCATCATGCTCATTTAGAATCTTGGATTGATATGCCTCAATTATATGAACTATTAAGTAATTAAGAGTAAGATTGCATGAAACTCTTGGATGATATTTCAAAGTAATTTGAGTCATCTATTTAATTATTTGGATAATTGAAGAATGGAATTAAATAAAAATATATATTGAACAAAGAAAGATTAGAAAGAATGGATGTGAAATAATTAAATATAGTAATTGGTGAAATGATATAATTTTAAGAATATAATGTATAGGTTTAGAATACTATAAATAATTTTGTTAAAACTATGTAAAAAGATTTAACTAAACTTATTGTTAAGTTGAAAATAGAATAATTGAATTATTGTATATAAAATGAAATTAATAACAAATAACAAGAAGAGAATGGAAATGGAGGTAGACATTAATTTAATTAGGCAAAAAACAAAGTATTTTAAATGAGAATTAGATGTTAGAATCTACAATCAAAATGTTAAATCAATCTTAAATTTTGAATACTGAAAATCTTGCTGCTTTATTTATGAAATGTAATTTATAATCAGTAAATTAAGCATAAACTTTAAAATCATTAGGTCAATTTGCAGAAGCAATTATCTGGGCAGACAAAGCTTTACAAATTGACTAAAATCATATTAATTCATTATATTGCAAAGGTAATTTATTAAGATAAATATTAGCTAAATGCTTATATATGTTAGATAAATATGAATAGGCTGAATAATGGGTCGACAAAGTCTTAAAACTTGATCCAAATCATGTTAATGCTTTACGATGCAAAGGTGGATATGTTTATGTCATTTTTAAGGGGAAAGCTTAATTTAATAAGGAAAACATTAAAATGCCTTAACTTGGATAAACAAAGCCTTAGAATTTGAGGCATCAGATGTGAATACCATTTATTCAAAAGGTCATTAATAATTGATATTCTAAATTATAGCACATTGTCTATACTTGCTTGCTTAATATAATGAAGCCATCCTAGAAACAAAGAAAGCCTTAGATAAGGATCCTTATCATTTGAATTCTTTATGTTGCATAAGTTCGAATTTATTAATATGATTTAGTTAGAAGTCTATGCATGCTTGATAAGTATGAAGAAGCTATAGATTGGGCTGATAAAGCATTGAGTAAAGATCCAAACCATTTGATAATTCTTACTTGCAAAAGTACTCTAATCTTTAACTCTTAGCACAAAGTTTATTTATACTTGATCGTTTTTAAGAGGCCATAGTATAGGCAGATTTAGTCTTGAACTTGGATCCAAAAAATGTCAACGCTCTTGATTGTAAAGGTTTAAATGATTTTTAATTTTACAAGCATAATGCTTATTGCAACTTGCAAATTATAGTGAAGCTATAATTATAGCAGACAGAATATTGAATATCAACCCAAAACATCTTAGTGCTTTACGTTATAAAGGTTTATAATTTGAATAAATAACAAGCTACTTGTTTATATGCTTTGAATTAATATAGAAATGCAATAGTATATGCAGATAAAGTATTGGTTTTCTAACCTAACGATGAGAGTTCGATAATAACCAAAGGTCAATATACATATAAATACCAGCAAATTGTTTAAAATCATTAGGATAATTGAAAGAAGCCTTAATTTGGCAGGATAAAGCTTTATCTATCAATTCAGATAATTTGCCTATGTTGTTATCCTAAAGTAATCATTAGATTAATAAATAAAGCATAATGTTTATTTCAATTAGATCGATTCTAGGAAGCCATATAATGTGCTAATAAAGTTCTGATGTTAGATCCAAAAAATTAAGAATCATTATATTCTAAAGGTAATTTGGATTTAAAAACTTTAGCTGAGAGTCTAAGGCTTATTGGGTAGTATGGTGATGCAATCTAATGGGCTGATAGGGTATTAGCTTTAGATTCCAAACATGAGGATTCATTAAAGTGCAAATGTATATAATTTTTATTATTATTGTAAGAGAATAGTCTACGTTTCCTTAATGAATAAGGAAGTGCCTAGGCTAGTGTGGATACAACTATAACAGTTGATCCACAGCATGTGGATTCTTGTGTTCAAAAAGGTAACAAATATTATTACAATTCATTAGCTATCAATTTACTGCAAACAGGGTAATATTAAGATGCAATAGATTTAGCAGATAAGGCTTTATCCGTTGATTCTACAAATATTACCTCTTTGGAATGCAAATGTATTTTGTATATAAACTCATTGATAGTGTAATGCCTATTTAGATTGAAGGAATATGAAAATGCAATTACATTATCCAATCAAATCTTATAGATTGATTCTAATAATATCGCATGCATGCAGTATTTAGGTTATATAAATATTTATTCTTAGCTGATAGTTTAAGACATATTGAGAAATATTAAGAAGCAGTAAATGAGGTAGATAAAATATTATCAATAAATGAAAATTCTGTTAATGCTTTGTAGTGTAAAGGTAAATCATCATCATATTTTGAGCTTTATGTTTAAACTTACTTGGTCAATAAAAAGAAGCTTTATTTTTGGCCAATAAAGCTTTGACTATAGACCCTAATTAAGTAGAAACTTTGAGTTGCAAAGGTACATTCTTACATCAAATAAGCAAATATATTATAATATATGGGATAATATTCAGAAGCATTAAAATTATCAGAACAGGTGTTAGATGAACATCCTTATCATATTTATTCATTACAGTGCAAAGGTATGAGTATGTAAATTCATAGATTAGCTCATTGTCTATATATGATGACTCGATTTAAAGATGCCATGAATTCAGCAAAAGTAATCTTAAATTATGAACCAAAGAATATTAATATTCTTTAAATTTATGGTATGAAATACTATAACCAATTAATAGTTTAAAGTTTATTTAAACTTGGTATTTTTGGTGAAGCCATAATTTCTGCTGACAAGATACTAGAAATCTTCCCTAATCAAATAGATATATTACTTTGTAAAGGTAAGTCAATCTAATTATAATCTAAGCTCATAGTTTAAGATTACTTGGCAAATTTAATGAGGCCTTAGACATTGTAGACATTGTTCTTAGCATTGATTCAAATAACATCAATGGAATGTAATGTAAAGGTTATAATGTACTTATAATTTAGCTTAAACATTATATATGTTGGATAAGAATGCTGAATCTATTATTTGGACAGAGAAAGTTTTAGCTATTGATCCAAATCATATTAGTTCATTACACTGTAAAGGTATTTATTCAATTTTAAATTATAGCGGACAATTTAAGATTGCTTGGTAATTATAATGAAGCAATTAAATAGTCTGATAGAGTTTTAGCTATCGATCCTAAATTTGTTAATGCTTTATATTGTAAAGGTTTTATTAATTCTATAACAATTAGCTGATAGCTTAAGATCTCTCTCTTAATATAATGAAGCTTTAATTTGGACTGACAAAGTATTGGCTATAGATCCAAGACATGTGAATTCTATAGGAACCAAAGGTATACTTTAATAATAATTAGGTGATATATTAAGAGTTTATAAAAAATATGACTTTGCTCTAAAATTCTTTGATATAGCATTGAGCATAAATCCAAACAGTTTTTTCTCACTTTCTTAAAAAGGTTTTTGATTCATTTAATATATAGGCTTATGTTTATAAGAATAAAAAAGGTATTAAGAGGCCATTATTTGTTATGAGAAAGCATTAAAGATTCAACCAAATAATGAATTTCCGTTGTGCAGAAAGAGTAATTATAATAAACATGATTAGAATAATGTGAAGATGCAATGATAAGATAGAGATCAGGAATGAAATAATTTTGAAAATATTTCATATATCATTTAGATCTAATAGTATTCATATTTTTATACATTATTATTTTTTAACTCTTTTTTTTATGTTTAATATCTAATTAAAGGTAGTCAAAAAAGACCAGAAATAATAGAATTCAATCAATAAAACAGAATGTTTAAATTAATTATATTATATCAAAATGGGTAACAAGTCAGGGTCTGAATTTGGGGGTATTTTGATAAGAACAGAAAAATACTTAAATTTTGCTGGTGATGTTGTAAATGATATTAAAATTTATATATAAAATATTTAGGAAACATATATCTTCATATAATCAAATAAGGATATCATGGAAAAGTAGTCTAACTTACTATTTTTGGTAAAGAAAAAACAAGTTGGGAAACTGGATCAGGTAGTCAAAGAAGAACTCATGCAGGAAACAACATATTTTTCATCAAAATACAGTTGTTGTCCATATATTTGAGGATGATAATCTTATGATTGGTTAATTTATATTTCCTTTTGAAATGCATCTTTCTGCAAACTTACCTGGTACATTTTTTTATTAAGATGATGTTCTTGCAAAGCTAAGTTATAAAATAATTGCAAGAGTTGTATCAACCTCAAAATCGATAAAGGATATTAAGAATAAATAAGTACTATAAAGAGGTTTTTTTATCAAAATAAATAAGGAAATCTATTTAAAAAGAGGAGTATTTATATGAATTCATATATCAGAAATCTTCTATTGAAATTAAAGTAGAAAAAATATTTATTTTCCAACTGAATTTATAAATTTCAATTATGAAATTGATAATTCAAACCAATTATTATCAAATCAACAAGTTAAGATAATATACTAAATACAGAATTGTAACAAATGTCAAATCTAATGAATTTTTGAAATTTTAAATTATTTATGTAAAATTCATAGATTTTCATTTTTATTTATTTCTTTCATATCATAAATAGGTGACTATGAAATCCTCACAAATTTGAAAATAAAGAGGATTCCATAAATTAGTTTTAATTATTATTTAAGTTTATTTTGTAATTTTTTCTCAATTTATATTATCCATATTGTAAGTAAAAATATAAATTAACTAAAATCTGTTACATCATTTTACTAATATCATCCTTATTATTAATATATATTTGTAAACTTTTTTTCTTCCAAAAGTATTATGTTATTATTTAAACAATATATTGTTATACTTTTTTAATGGTTTTTATTTTCTAAACAAACTCCTAAGTATTGGCTTTATATTAGATTACCTAAATTGTTTAGTAATCCTAAAAGAATTCACTTTATCACCTCAATATTATTGATTGATGGCCAAAGAATAGTAAAATTCCATTCTGAAATAGTTTTAGAATAAGCAAAAATCAATATTTTTTTTAATTTCATTAAAATTTTAAGCAAGTCAAAAATGAAAATATTTAATCATTTAATCTAATTACAATAAAATTATTATATTAAAATGATAACTAAGCAAAATATTGAAAAGGAATGACCAGATAACTTTAAATTTTCTATGGCTCTGTTATTAAGTTCAATGCAATCAATCCGTTTAGAAAATTTGAATATTAATTAGATTAAGAGAGTTTAGATGATATATGATAGATAAGTTAAAAAGTTTCTTATAGGAATAAATTTCAAGAAAATATTATAAATAAATGATGTTAATCAATAATATACGTATTAAATATATTATGATGATAATTTTTGAATTGATATCATGTGTTAATTGATAATAAGAGAATGTAATTATAATTGAATGATTAAATAATTGCTTGCAATAGTGGCAATAGGAGTACTTTCAATTGTACCATATTTGGATAATACAGATCGTAATCCTTGGTTTGAAGGTGATACATATGTTGTATCAGTTGATGGAAAAATTAATCGAATTAGTAGATTCGATCCAAATTGGAAATCTTAATCAGAATATGAGTATTTTATTTGAGTGAATATAATAGAGATTATCATGAAGAAATTTATTAAGAGTAAGAGAGACAAAGAAAAGAGAAGATGAAAGAATTTTTAGAAAGTACAGCTAATGTATGTACAAATGGAAAAGATCATAGTCAATTGAGTTTATAAGCCTATATCAATGAATTCATTAAAGGTCCATGTCAACCAGCCATCTTGGTACCTGGTATTATAGCAACAATTTTATAAGTAAAAATATATTCTATATGTATACAGGTTAAAATTGATTGTGAAACTTTATAAACTAAGAGACCAGATATCTTTGAAAATTGTGGTTGGTAAACATGTAGTGCATCTAAATTTTGGTTAAAGAAACCTAATGAAGAATATAGATTATGGATGGGATCTATAAATAGTCCATTTACAATTGCAATGACAAATAAGAAAAGCAAATGTTTTGGTGATTTTATGGAACTATATTATGATAAATCAAAGAAGGATCCAAAAGATAGATATACAACTGCACCAGGTATCTAAATTACTTGGTATGGTAACACTCCTATGAGTGCTGATACAGAATGTGGAACTACTGCTATCTAAGAACTTTCTACAGATTCCATTATCAAATCATCAATGTGTGACACTAAAGGATATCATACTTTCTCTGATACACTAAAAAATATGGGATATATACCAGGTTTGACTATGCAAGCAGCACCTTATGATTTTAGAAAATCTATTGTAGCTTCAGAATCTTAATAATTTATTAAGAAATCTATTGAAACATTTCATAAGTTAACAGGCAAAACAACATATATATTTGGACATTCATTAGGATCATTGCATGCTACTGAGGCAGTTTATAATATGACACCAGAATAAAAGTTAAAAGTAGCTGGTATTGTTACTATGGCTGGTCCATTATTAGGAGCAACAAAAACATTTAAACCATAAGTTGGAGGAGATGATAGCTATATGTTTAAAGTTCTATCTATAGATGCTGGCATTAATTGGTATGCTTAAAGAAAAATGTCACGTACTTCCTCTAGTGTAGTTGATCTTTATCCTAAAGATACTTATTTTAGATTTAGAGCAGAAACTTGGATGCAATAAATTTTAGACAGAATTTAATGGGATAAAGAATATATATCTACAGGCAAAAAGCCTTCAAGACCTAATCCTCTAAATTGGTTCCCTGAACCTGATTAAATATGTGGAGCTGATTTTGAAGAGAGATCTAATCATTGTTAATTATTAATGAGTGATATGAGTGAACACTTTTTAAAAGTTGTTGATAAATTTTATTATTCTACTGAAGAATCTATGATTGAAGCACTCTCAGAAAATATCAATTCTGATGCACTTTAATAATTATTAGATTATGTTTAAGAAACCAAGAGGGTCAAGGCTGATAATCTTGAACATCCAGGAGTACCAATGGTAATCATTTATGCAGCTAATCAATTGACTCCAGCTCAATTTGAATATGATAAATAACCAAAACCTATTGTTGATTCTTCAGATGATTTCTATTTACCTGATCATATTCACAAAGCATATGGTGATGCAACTGTTCTAGCATCATCAGCTATGACACCAGCTATTAAATGGATTTATGAACATAAAAATGGATAAACCGATATTCCAACCAAATTAGTTGAATATTGTTCATAATATAGCGGTGATACTGTTTCTTCTATTTATGATTCCAAAGATGAATAACAATAGAAGTAATTCACCTAATCTGGATATTTGGGTCTTACATGCTCATGTAAATATGGATAAACTGTAATTTTATTATATTATTCTAGGGAATAGATCATTGCAGTCATGGTTGCATTATCTCAGATGTATTATTAATACAGTTTGCATCTGATGTTCTGACTACTAATTGGAAATCATCTATTTCCCAAACAACTGCAACTGAGATTGAACTTAAAGCTATTAAAGATGGATGTACAAATTTGCATTGAATAAAAATATTATGATATATTATAAATAAAACAATATTATTATTCAAATTAATACCTTGATGAATAATTACTACAAGAATTCTGATGATAAAAAAAAGAAAGGGCTTGTTTAAATAATATCGTATTTATTCTAAAAAGAAGTTTAGGTATTGAATAAAAAAAAAATTAATATCAATAAAAACATTTAGAGAAGTTATAATTCATCATCATATCTATATCTAAATTTAATGAATGCAATAATCAAATATCTATACAATTTTTTTCAAAATAACAATCTTATTTATTAAGTTCATTATCATTTATTATTGATTCACCAATTGTAAATAGACGAAAGTCTTCATCATTTAATATGTGACAGTCAATTTGAGGTTTAATAAATAAATACTTAGGATTTTCATTTTATGATATCTTCTTAAGAGTAGATGAACCAAGATTTTCATTTTAATCTGTTGAGTCTATATTAGAGATATCTTGAATTTAATAATGTCCCATTGGAATATTTCTTTAATTTTCTTCAAGATTTGTTTGATCTTAAAGTTTAGGAAAGGATTTTAACTTTATTCCTACTTTATGAGCTTATTTAATTTAAATTTAAGTATATGTAGATTAAATTAAGAATTATAATTTTGCTTAAGTGTAAATTATATTTGCAATATTTAGTTTTTTATGAGCTAATCTTTTAATTTCATGATAATATTTCAAAAACTCTACTTTATCAATAGATCTCTCATTTTATAATACATCTATAATTTCACCATACCAATTATATTTAAATTTTATATTAATAGTCTCAGGATAATACATCGTAATGATCTTTTATATACATTCCTTTTCTAATTTTGATTCATTTATTAATAAACAGAAATGTGATAATACTAATATTATTGATACAATAGATCCAATATCTGCCAGCACTTCTGAAAGTTTTGGATATTCAATAAACTATTCTTAGAATGTTTCACTCAAACTATATGCTAAAACCAAATATGTAGCTCTGTGGAAAATAGTCTAAAAACTCTATGTATCTATTGATTAAGAGATTATGACTGTATCAACTGGGAATTCTTTTTAAGTTTCTGATGGAAATAAAAATCCATTATCAATTGTAGTCATCGAAATCCTGATTTAATTCTAAAAGTACATTGTTGTATCATTATTAAGCATTGTTAAAGATTACTTTTTCACATTTTCAATTTTCATAGTTTTCGGATTGTATTCTTTAACATAATTATTCATTATTAATCCATGGCCTTGTTATTTCATATATATATCAAATAATGTTTAATTGGCACACCTTTACCCTTCTAATAGAAATTCCTAAATACAAGTACCAAAAGATAATAGATAATCTATTTAAGGATTGTTAATTGAATTTTCTAAATTTAAATTTAATTCTAAATCTTAAAGTATTACTTCTGTATTATTATATCTACTAGATTTTGTATCATATCTAAAAGACTTAGACTCTAATAATTATTGATTTTAAAATTTTGAAAGTATTGGTTATAATATAATATTTTGAGGATCAAATGGATCTATTTCATCTTTTCTATAATTTTTTCTCATATAAAAAGAAGAAATTGCATCATTTATTTGATAATATTTGGAACTCTAAGAAGTTTAAATGCTTGTAATTTTTGGTAAAAGAGTATTTCGTTACCATTGGATGATTTAAAAACAAAAATATGCTAAACATGTACCATATAATAATAACGTAGCTATTCCACCAAAAATTGATTTGTATTCAGGATTCATGTCTATAACGGATGGTCGGAATATGACACCAAATCTATCTATTTATTTAATACCATTCGTTAAGTTTTTAAACATTTGATTGCTTATTTCTATTTTATCAACTGAAATTATTGAATTACAAATGATAAAATTATTCCATCTGTTTAATCTCAATTATATTTTCTATAATAGAAACATATGATGAAAATTTGGATATAAGAAATAGATATGAAAACTAACTAATATCAAATGAGTTGTTCTAATATAAATAAAATATGAATAATTATTTTTGTTTTGAAAATACTCTAATCAAACAACAACTTAATCCATTTTATCAAGAATTAAATCTTTATCTTGAATTACATCTATCAGAACTTAAGCATCAAATAATACCTAATAATCTAATTGACTTATTGGTTATATCTGCAAAAGTTTGAATTAAATTATAGGAGAAAGAGAGACTATTTATTAGTGACTGAATTTTATTATTCAAAACATGAATATGTATTAATAAAATTGTATTCATAAGAATAATTATTGATAAAGAATTTATTTAAATACAAATTTCATTAAAATTTATTGAATTGAACTTCATTTAGTTCTTCTATCAAAAAAGAGATATTCTTATAAACAATAAAATATTTTTAGGTATTCTAATAAAGTGAAGTAAAATATTAACATTACTATTCAAGTATTAATTCTTGGATAGTTATGATGTGTAAAAACTTTAATAAAAACACAACAAAATAATCCACAATTTCTTCATAATAAAGGTGCAAATTTTATTCAAAATTCCATTGTATAAATTGAAAGGATAGTGATTCATATTTTAAATTAATTTGTAATAGCTGACAATCAATTTTAGAATTTATCAAAACTTATTGCATAGTTGATTTGTTCTTAAGAATTCAGTCTATTTTATAAGAACTACTTTAATTAATTTGAAAAGATATTGCAAGAGGATGTAGTACTAGAATGTTGTTAAAAAGATATAATTTATTAAAAAGAGAATGAAGTGTGGGTGAACGATCATTAAAAGCTCTTCAAATAGATAACTATAATAAATTATCATTAATCTAACTAACAAAAATGGAGAAAATTAATTTAAAAGGGTAAATCGAGGTGGCCTTCCAATTCTTTTTAAATACAATAAACAGAATTACTAGTTCAAATGTTTATGAAGGTAAATCTATACTAACTATAAGTATTATGGTTTGCCAAAAGAAAATGTTTTATTTATTTAAAATATAAAAGAGTAGATATTTAAGTATTTTTATTTCAAACATCTTAGATGCAATTATTGCATATTTTCTTGTAATAAATCGTCTTTTGAGGATTTATTTATAACTAAATTGTGAAACATATTCTAATAGTTCAAACTAGACTGCTTTTTCTTGAAAGATATTAAAGTTTGTGTTATGAAGTAAAAAAATTTTAGATTATTATAGTTTTTTATAATCAATCATATAGCATAAAATGCCTAAATCTTAACTATTGACATAGTTTCATAAAGACTATTTCCATCTTTATTGTAGAATCTTTGTTTTGATATTAATTAATCTTAAAATTTGTAAGTATTTACACCATAGGGAGCCGAGCCCTGATATAACAAGGTTTCCGTTGTTCTGTCTGCTCCTGTTGCAAAAATTTGTATATAAGATATTCTGGTGTCCCCATCATAAAGCCAAAATCTAATCAAATTAATTTCATATGTTTATAGAAATTCAACAATTATCGAACCATGTAAATAAACCCAAATATGGCCCATGTATTCATTTTTTTTTAAATAATCTAAATCTCTCAAAGGGCTCCATTAAATATTATTAGAAATATTATTAGAAATATTATTAGAAATATTTTCAGAAATATAATTAGTTCTCATAGATGATAGAACTCCTCCATTAGATTAGGAGGCTACATCCTTATAATACCCTCTTAATATTGATTTTTCTCTGAAAATTTATTGATCATTTTTGTTACAGTTGAGATGCCCTGGTGATTATGATAAACTTGATATTCCTTAAATTATATAAAGTAGAAAAAAATTCATTTAATATAATAATAAGAAGCCATTTAATATAATGGCTAAGCAAATACAATTTTGAATACTCTATCCATTTTTAAAAGTATAATCCTTCTCTTTATGGATAATAATTAATTAAAAGTTGTCATTTTAGATCACAATCATAACAAGGTAGAATATTTCAATTGTTTAATTAGTACTTATCTTGAATTTTATATGTTGTATTAAATAAAATACAGGGTTATACAAAATATTATCAAAACACTTTTTGAACAATAAATTGATTATTAATATATGCGTTGATAAATTTTTGAATTAGAAGACTTAATTTAAATAATTGAGATTGTCTTAAATTTAATTCAAATCTAAAAATAAGTACTATTACTCCATTTTATCACTTAAATACGATTGTCATTAATTATGTATATAATTTATTAAAGTAGGTATTAATTTGTTTTGTAGATTATAAAATTGAATTATAAAACACATGCATCATTCACTTTAATAATTTTAAGTCTTCATATAAAGATAAAGATGCAATTACATAATATGTTTCAGTAATAACTTGTTTAGATTTCAATACATTCTTCATGAGAAAGTATTCAAGAAAGTTTTTGAATATAATTTTTTTTTATCTTAAGCCTAAATTCAAAACGATTTGATGAATTTAAAGTTGAATCTATGTATCATATAGAATATACAATTATATTGTTCAATAAATTTCTATATAAATATGTAATATAAATTTGAATATTTGCATTTAATATCTTTCTTAAAATAATATTAATAACATTGATGATGAATAAAATTTTAAACAAGGATTAGAATATGTTAATAGAGGATAGAGAAAGTGAAAAATCACTTTCTGGAACTATCACTCTCTCATTCAAGTTTGGAAAATGTTTTTAATTATAATATGATTAGAACTCATGTTGTATAAATGATCATAATACCTTTGATTATGGAGCAGAACTTTAAATTACTCCAATCGATCTGAATGTTTAGTATAGTTTTCCTATTGAACAAAATGTAGAAAGTTAGTTAGATGTAGAAGACTATTATTTGGATGATATTTCTGACTTCGATGATGAAGATAAATCTGAAGATAATGGTTAATCATATTTTAATGTTTAATATTTTGCTGTTAGTCCAAATAATCAATTTATAATTATATGTATTAGTGTAAGCATTTTAACAAAGAAGGAAACTTAAAGACTTATAATAATTGATATGAAAAATTAACATATTAAAAAAGTATTTTATAGAACATGTTTTATGGTATGTTTAAAACCTAAATTTTCTAAAGATAGCAAATTTGCAATGATAAATATTAAAAAAAATTTTAAAGGCTCAAGATTCTTATTTTTGAATCTAAAGGATGGAATTTAAGAAGAAGTAATCATTAATTTTAAGCAAAACATTAAAGAAATATATTATGATGAATCGTCTGGTTGTATATTCTATATATCAGTAAAAGGTAATATATATCAAGTACCTTTTAATTTAGAAGATTTCACTATTGATAAATCCAACTAAAAGATTTATAAGAGTAATTTGTAACTACCTGATTATTATAATTTTCACATTTCTTTATATCTACTTTATGATTATTTGGCGGTTATTTCATAAGAATTCGGTTAATTTACTGTTATTAGAATTGGAAATAATTGCAAACCACTTAAGACATATATATATAGTGAATGTTTAGTTCCATAATACACTTTTAATAAGGCTTTTGTTGTGATGTCTGATTTTGGTAAGAAAAATATGATTCTGATGGATATCTCAAGAGGTAGGTTAATTAGAAAGAAAAAATCAAATCTTTTTAATGGTTATACTTATTTTTAAAATGGATCATATTTTCTTTCGATTGTGTCTTATCCTAGTGATGAAGAAGATGATGATAATTAAGAAAGCCCTATAGAATAAAAAATAAAATGGAAGATTTTTGATTTTATTCGTGGAACTGAGATTGAACTTAAAAGAACAAAATTAACAGAAAAGAAAGTATATAAGGAAATATTTACACGCAACATTGTAATACAAAATTATGAAAATAAAATAAGTTATTAATTAAAACTGTGAGTTTTTAATTTATGTAGAAGTATGCTCTTCATTAATGTATTTAACTATTGTATAAAGTTTATATTTAATTGTATTAATAATAGTTAAATTTAACTTTGAAAAATCTACCTTAGAAAACAATGTTTCTTTATTGATTTAAACACATAGACAGTATTAAAAGAAATTTTAGCTAAAACTCATATTCTTTAAGTATTTTATTCTCTCCTCAATTATTTCTATTTAATTTTAATAGAATTTTTGAAATCCTTTTTGCTTAGATATTCTAGCAAAATAATTGATTACATATTCACAATTTACCAATCATGATTTCATAGCCATTTTAATACTTCATATAAAATGTATATTTATATCAAATAATAACTTTGTTTGAAATTATCACTTTTTAAATATATGATATTTGATTTTATTTTGACTTCATCGGCAGATCATATCAAATTAAAAAAGAACGACTTGATATGAACTTTAATCAACATTTCCGATCCCTGTACAAAGATAACTCTAAATATTACTAATTCTCACAAATTAATGATTTTCATATTGGCAAATTTATGTAAGAATCAAAATTAAAGTAATTGAGGTGAAACAGATAAACTTATCAAAAATATAAAGAATCTTCAAAAATAATTTTAAACTTCTTATTTTTTCATTTTGAATATTAACTTCATCATTTATGCAACCCTCTATGGCTACAAAATAATATATTTAAATGATAATATATAACATACCAAAGTGATTTATTATTTTATTAAGTTAAACAATTTGAAAGTTCAAAATAGAAAGGAAAAACTAGAAAGAGTATATGAGAATCCAAGAAATTTTATGAAAATCCTGATTTCAAATTAAATAGGTCATCTAATTTCTTTATCAATTAGAGTAGAAGGAGCCCCATCAATTATCTAGTAACCTTTTTTTTATACTTTACTATATATTAGTTCATTCAAGAAAATATTATTAATCAATCTTTTCAAAGATTTAAGCTATATAATTCCTATAATAACTTTAAGTAATTAAAATTTTAGCCCTTTTCAATACCAAACTATTGATTTGATAATAAGCTCCATATTTAAAAAAATTTCTTAACTCCTGAAATTGTCTTAAAGTACTTCGCTTTTACTCCTATAAATACAAGATTTAACCATCTTGCTTAACTGTGATTTGAATTTTAGTTTTACTAAGTAATTTTCTACCATTTTCCCAATAGTCAACTTCAAATTCTTTAGTGCATAGTCTCTATACTGTTGAATCTAAGCATACTTGCTTATTTTATGTTTAAAAATACATAGATAAAATATTAATATCATATAATTATGATTTAGGGCATAAAAAAACTACAAGAGAAAATCTTTGTTTTCTAAAATTCATAATATGGGTATTAAATATGATATTCCACTTTATATTTCAAAAATTTTACAATAACTTTGTTGATTTGGTTACGTATCTATCTAGAATTACATAATGAAAACAATTTTAGGTCCATATTCATATTTATTGTTGAATATCAAGAAAATAAAATTCCATCTAAGGGTAATGAGATTATTAATCCTATTGAAATTTCTGTCAAGTTTATAAAGCAATACTAAGATGTAAATCACTCGAAATTAAAATTTAACATTCTTGATTCAACAAAAAAAGAGTTCATATTTTTTCATTTCTAAAAGTGAAATTAAATTTAGCAATACAATTATGACATTGTTTAGTTTTATATCAATCATTCTATTATTTATTCAAATAAATTTTACTCTTTTAAGAAATAATCAAAATGAAAATATAGATGCAGGTACTTTTAATTTAATATATAATAAATATAATATATTTTTTTTTAAATGAAAATGAAAATAAACAGAATAAACAAACTGAATTTAGAACCTTGAATTAATTTGCAGTATAAACTTTAATAACGTCAATACTTTTAAGTCAATTTTTAAACATTAGCAAACAAATCTTGCTTTTAGACCATTTACAACTCTTATCCCTTATACAAAAAATCCAATCTAACTATTTATGAATTTATTTTTATTTACTGTCTTAGAACAAAGTAGAAAAGGAGTTTGAGTTATTCTATGCCACTAATTAGAAGTATGGAAATCGATGATACAAGATTATCTGCATTTATTTAATAATTTTTTACATGGTTTAATTTAAAATGTATATATATATATTTTCTATTCCCTAAATTCAAATTATACAATTTGGAATACACTAATTAATAAAATTGAATTCTTCAAAATAATTAAAACTCATGCCACAGATAAATTTGAGCAACTACCAGTTAAGAGTATCCAATGAAAATTTTATGTAAGTTGATAATTTAACAAATCGATGATAAAGTTCCCAGAGACTAATGCAACCATTAAATCCTGGAAAATACTGTATTTTCCTATATAAAAGAAGAACCGAGGTAATGGCAGTATTTTATGTTTTCATATTCTTATTTATCTTTGTTTACTTCCATTAATTTTAAGCTTAAACTTTTTTCTAAGTATAAGAAGATCCAAAATTAACAAAGAACCATATCAAAATTTGGATTCCATCTCCCCCCAAATGAGCGAAAGTATAAGTTGCAAATGAATGATACCTACATTTTTTTCCAACCTAATTTTATTTCCCAAATAATCCATTAGTTGTTGGTTATATGCATATTGATAATAGTAAAAACCTCTTTAGAATCAGGATTATTTTTAATATAATTTGAGATTAGTTTATAAGTAATAGTACTGAAATAGATTTATTAGGATAAACCATTAAACCCAGGATATCTATTTTAATTTTTACCTCCAATAATGAATCTGACTAATTTTGTGATTGATTCAAAACTTCATAAGTTACCTATATAAAATCCGCCATCCACAAATCTGGAAAAACAACAATCATCTATTTCTCAACACTTTATGAATACAATAAGTCCAAAAAACCATCAAAATTTTCAAGATAACTAAAATTTTTAGTAATAATTGGCTGAGTATTTGGTTAATCGCAAGTCACACTGTGATAATATCCTTAACCTAAAACGCAGCTAACAACCTATCTCCCAGGTTAGTATTTTAATCTTGCTAATTTACACTCAAACCAGAAACAAAATACCAAATAACATCTTTTCCATTAGGTAAGAATTTAGGATATGAAACTAAATTTTAGAACAATATCCATATTTAGTGAATGATTCTAGACTTGTCCATCATCATCTCTTGGTTTAATTCTAACTATGGTCTCTTGCATCATCAGTGAACAGTATTATAACTTGAAAATGATTAAATCAAACAAAAGGGCCTAAAAGAAATTTTATTTTTTAATTTTCAGATTCCATAATTTAATGAAGAAATTAATGTTACTTTAATGAATATTGATAATCAAAAAGCTTAGAAGGCTTATATTTTGATGATCGACATATAAAAATGGTCAATACCATTTCCTCCTCTACCAATTAATTAGGAAATTTTAAAATATGTACAATTTATCTACAAATTTTTAAAAATAGATTAATAATAAAATAGGAAGGGCATTGCCATCGAAAATGACATTTTCAGTCTTCCTATCAACGGCTATTGCAAATACTTTCAAGTCTGTTTATCTATCATCAACATCCAACATCCAAAACTTTACAGTATTGATTTCATATGCTTAAAAAAATTACACTATTATTGATTATCCTAGTTCGTTAACAATATGTCCTTAATGAGCACTTGGAGGATAGTAGTAGAGTAAATTCTTAAAGGGCTATTGTCAATACCTTGTTCGCTAAAAGTAGTGGTTCTTGCTGAGGATAGAAATGCTTCATTAAATTGCAATGCTATCAAAAAGAGGAATAGTTGTTTATACATCTTTGTAATTCCACTTAATAAAACAAGTTAACTTAAAATTTAAAGATCTTTTAAAGAACATAAAGCATTAGCATCAGCAACTAGTAATGAAGCAAAATCTGAGTTTAATAAGAGAAACAAAAGCAATAGCTTCATAAAAAATATTAATGTAATAAATTTAATTAGATTTATAATTAAGGTTTTAGCATAGTAATATGTGAATAATGAATAAAACATTTATAAATAATCAATAGTTAGTTTTGATTATTCTCAGGAAAGGTTTCGCTTTTCTGCATTCGTTCATTTCTTATAAGCAAGATCTAAATTAACTTATATTCATAATAATTCATTATTTAATTGTTTTTAATAATCAATGATTCCTCTCAAAAATCAATTTAAGTATTATAGGTTTCACACAGAAAATTTGATCCATTTGCTTATTTTCTCCTAATTAGGCTATTTATTTCCTTTGATCCATACCATGTTCTTTATATTTCAATTCAAAATTTGGGTTTGGGTTTGGGTTTGGGTTTGGGTTGGGGTTGGGGTTGGGTTTGGGGTTGGGTTTGGGTTTGGGGTTGGGGTTGGGGTTTGGGGTTGGGGTTGGGGTTGGGGTTGGGGTTGGGGTTGGTTTGGGGTTGGGGTTGGG
>JPFL01000028.1:139138-162033 GCA_000733385.1 Paramecium biaurelia | reverse complement strand
CTTTTAAGTATATCAAGTTGATTTTCTTACTATTGAAATTAAAATATCCATCCATTATTAACAACATAGAAGATATTATTGATTATATTTTATCATATTTATTTATGATCTTATTAAGCATTTATTCTATTTTAAAGGATACGATTACTTCTAATTTGATAACTCCACGTAGATAATTTGATGACATCAAAAATGGTTGTATTATATTATTGATTATCTTCTATCATCTATGAATCTATTAACATATTAGTAAGGATCTTTTCATTTGTCATGTCTTTCATTCTTGGGTCTTTTTTTTATTGATTTAAGTAGTTTTAGATCTATGATTTGTAATTTTTTGTTTAAGTTTCTTTATTTTTTTTATTTTACTTCATGACGTACAAAATTTCTGTATTAATTAATTTAAATAGTATAAATGTGTTATTTAAAACTTTGAATAGTTTCATCAAATTTAATAATTAAATATTGTTTTTATAAATTAATTTAAAAATTATAATGATAATTGAAGAAATTGTAATTAATATAATAATTCTAACCCTTCTAAAGGAGGTAGCCATGCCTCCAGTGAAATCAAAGGGGGGATCTTGGAAAAAGGAGATTGTGTTGTTTAATTTGGTTAAGACTAATATTTTATTGGAATGTTGTATAATTTTTCTGATCCTAGTATCTTGATTTATCTTTTGATAATTTAGGTGTTACTCTGCCTTAATTCTGATTTACTATGATTATTTATTTAGTTTATTAGATTGAACAGATTAGGATTTTCAAAATACTAAATAACGATGATTAAATTAGTTATTTTTTTCCAAAAATACTTATGAAGAAATCTATTTTAAACTCGTATGGGGAAAATTGGTTTTACTCCTTGTTCTCATTCTCATGGATTTCTTTTACAAATGAATTTTAAGACATTGGTTGTAGTTTTAAGAGTTAGATGGTAAAAGGCAATTCAATTTCATTTGAATCTAATTATATTTGTGAAAGGGCTTAAAAATGATTACTTGTATTTCATCCATTATTATAGGACAGAATTATTTTTTCGAAAACTCTTTAATTCTTAACTGCATCTTTTTAAAATTTAACAATATCTTTTAATTTAATCTTTATAAATTATAAATTAGATAATTAAGATAGCATTTATTTATCGATTAGATTAATAGTATTTTATAAATTTTTTGTGTTTAATCAAATGTAAAAATGAATCAATTTGTTACCCATTAATACAGTCTTATAGATTAATATGCTTAATTAGATTGATGCTGAATCTTTACTTGTGGTTTTGTATTTCTAATTAAGTTCTCTAAGTGATAGTACTAGTTGGTCTTAATGAAATAATGCTATCAAATTTTAATTATTTTTCTGGACCATCAGAAATTCCCTCTACTCTATGAATAAATAAGGATTTTGGGACTTAATTGGTAGACAAAGTGATGAAAACCAGTCTAATAAAAATTAATTTATCATAGTCCGTTTTTTTTAATAGGTCATCAGAGGATAGAAATCGATAGTGGATTTGAATATTTTCATCAGGTTGGCAACCTGAATCTTTAGAATGATTTTGTAAAATGATGTGGACCCCTTAAAAAAATACCCAAATTATACTATTAAGATAATTTTTCTTTCCAAACAAAAACTCTACAAAATTTTCTGGAAGAGGGTAATCGATCATAAAGATATGGTACTCTAATGTCCAAAAGGGGAAAATTACTATTTGATTAATTCAATTGAATTCCCGGGGGCCATATAGATATACAACCATAAGACTCTTGATGCATGGTCTTTGACTGGATAGGGACATGGTTTCTTCTTTTTCTTTCCAATGTAAATCAAATCCCCATTTAACTGATTTTGACCTAAAAAACATTTAAAATTTGTTTTTATTCTACAGATTTTAATAATTTTCATTTAGTTAACAAAGTTTATTGAAATTGAATTGTTCTTCAAGGTATCTATTTGGTTTACAATACAAAATTTACTTATTAAAACAATGGCTTGATAAAAATCAGATTTGCTCATATGATATCCATCTTCTTAAATTTATTTATATTAAGGAAACCAGTTTAAAAGGGACTTTAGCCTTTATACTTATTGAATTAAAAATGATCTCTTTTGTTGTTATTTAAATTGTTTCGAGGTTTATGACTTTTCTTTTGATATTCAAAAATATTTATACTTGAAATTCTTAAATCGATATTAGTCATAATACACTTTTTTAAATGAAATATAATTTTATGAAAACTATTTAAATCAATTAATCACACACTTTCAATAGATATCTTCCTCCTCCTCATCTATTAAATCGTAGCGCGCTTGTGCTGCACGTGTCATCCATTAATAGTCTCTTCCAAGATAATCTAATTCTTCTCTGCATTCTGACATTTCCCCAGATTCAGAACCTTCTCCAACGAACCAATGAATAAAGGCTCTTTTAGCATAGACTTTATCATATTTCTTTCCAAGCATGTCAAAGTAATTGAACAAATTTGCATCATTTGAAAGAAATATACCAGTTTACTTTAATTATGCAAGTTCTGGAAGAACTGTGTAATTTTATGATAAACATTGAAACACATTAGGACTTTCTTTATGTTTAATAATCTTCATCTTTTTAAAAGTTAAATCAGATTATCCAAAAAATTCATTTTTGTGTTTAGATCGATGCACTAAGGATGCACAAATGTATTCAGGATTAATTTCAGATTAAAATAACCTTTAAGCTGGTTTTGTTATTTATGAAATAAGTTATTTTTCATTTAATTCTTAATTGATTTAGTCATTGATAGAAGCCAAAGGTCCATATGATGGATTTAAATAATGGATCACTGGATATGGACATAGCCCATAAAATAATTTATTATTATCAATTTAACTGAATCTTTTTAAACCAGTATAAGAACTAATTAATTAGGATACTAAATTATTTAAGTGAGTATAATCAACATAATCCAAATCAATCTGTGAATCTATGGATTTATACATTGATTAATTATCCAACATTACTACAGAATCACAATGTTCTTAAGTCATGTGAGTGGCTAATACAGCATTATAGGTATCCACTATATTATTAGACATTTGTTGAGAAGGATAAATTAAGAATGCATTTTTTTCAGTCTTTCTTCCATAATCAACAGATAATCTTTCCAAAAGCAAAGAAGTAAAACCTGATCCTGTTCCACCACTTAAAGCAGAAGTAATAATGAATTAATCTAGTCTGTCAACACTTTCAGCTTGTTTTCTCAAAAAATTTAAACATTTTTCAACTATTTCTTTTCCAATTGTATAATAAGCCCTACAATAATTGTTTGATGCATCCTCCCTCCCTGCAACAAAAGAGTTAGATTTAAAATTTATTGATTTATTCTTTTTGACTTCGTTCATCATTCGATCGTCTAAATCTGCAAACAGAGCTAAAGGGTAGTTATTATTATCGTTTTCATTGTAAATGTAGTTCTTGACATTTGTGTCTGTTTCTTCTTTTTAATAAAGTTTCCATAACATATCCCCTATCATTACTCCAGCTCCTCCTATATGAAGATGGATAACAGAATTCATTATAATTAATAAATAATGAATTATACTCTTAAAAAAAATAATATTATAATTATTTTTGGATGATTTAATGCATTTTAAATTAAGTTAATTAGTCATTCATTTTTTAAAGATGCATCAAAACCAATTAGTCTCTTTATATTAATTTTTCAGATGAATTCTATTAATATTTTACTTAATAAATCTTGGATTCTCTAATTTTAATAACTGCTCTAATAAATTAATAAAATGAGAGACAAGCATTTGATACTCTTTAAACTTACTCCTCAGATATTGATTGTATATTTTAAAGTAGTTTTAGTTATTTATCAGTTATTTTCTCAATATCTAAATTTCTTAGTTTAGTTATAAATTATTAATTGTCGATTATCTTTAAACAAGCTGTCCAATTTTAATTTTCTCCTTTGAATGTCTAATCCAATAGAATAAACACCATTGTTATCACCTTCTCAACAATTATTGGAGGATGAGCCAATTTTTTTATTTCATTTATATTACTTTTTGTCAATACAGTTAAACCTTATTCATCATTTTATTTTCTTTAAGTATTTCATATGTAAATACTTATATTTTTGATTATCTTTTCATAACGATCTATTGAATTTAAGCAATCCTATTCGGAATTGTCTATAATACTGTTTAATTAGCTCTTTTACTAATCAATCTAAAACCTAAGTAAGATTTAAGATCAACAAATTCGAAAATTTAATTAAATTCTTTAGGCTTAACTAAATTTAGAAGATTTTTTGTATGTGGAATTTAAACATAGAAATTCTATACTTAATTCTTAGTTATGTTTAATTTAATATATACATTCTAAAGTTCTTAATCTTAAATATGCTTTTGGGTTTTTAATATTTCTAAGTCCTTTTACAGATTTTCTTACATGAAAAATAATATCAACTATATATATATTGGTGTAAATATTTAAATTATTATTTAATCAGAATTTATAAGTTATTTGTTATGTCATTTTTTAAATCATTTTATATATTATTGTACATAAAGAAGCAAATTAAAAATTAAAGGGAGATTATTTCAATTTATCATTAAAAATATTGTATTTATCTTTTGCACTTGACTCTTAATCTTCTATTTGACTACACTCATTAGTATATTTGTTGAAAATATACTCTTCTCACCAATTTTTAAACATTGATTTGAATTCAAATACTGAGAGCATTAATATGTATTAACAACTATTGTTATTTAATAAGCATTATTTTCTATACAAAATCCATTTTCAGACTATTACATATGAACCAATTTTTGGAAGATGCAATATATTTGTTAGTTACCAATTGATATGGGTCTTAACTGATTAAACTATCATTTAAATATGAAAATGTCGAACAGTTTTTCGACAACTGTGATTATTCAAATAATAGTAATTTTCAAAGTGAACAAATTAAGTAAGCAAGGTTCATTTAACAGTATTATATCTTCTTTGCAATAGTACTACAAACTATAGATACATCTTAATCACAATTTATACATTGATAGAAGAAATCATTATCCCAGACAAGAAAATTAAAGGTTGCAATAAAAATAATTATAACAACTTTGGGTCATCTTGTAAATTCTGCAAAAAGACCAATTCTATAATTTAAATGAACTATAGAATATGGAAAAAATATATATTATTAAATTTTTGAAATAAATTTAAGAATATACTCTAAATTATGAAGATAAGCAGATAACATTTAGTATTTGAAATGAATTCAGATATCGAACAAAAATTTAGAATTAGATAAGTTAAGTTAAATGATTTTTGCTGTTGTGATGGAATTATTATTAAATACATTTTTTTGTAAACAATTTAATATTAAGAGTTAGCAAATTCAAATATATAGTTCTCCCGAAACATCCATCAAATCATATAATAAAAGATCAACTTCAAATGTTATGAATTAAATGAAATAAAATCACTTCATTATTTTACAATTTTGATTTGTCCTTTAATGTTCAGCCTTTTGTTACCATAAGGTTGAAACAAGTTTTACATCCCCTTCATATTTTCCTAAAAGGGATGGAGTTTTCACTTCCTTAACGATAGAACCGTGTTTTTCGTCTGAAATGAAAAGGGCAAAAGTCTATGCTTATGAAATTTCTTCTGAGCTTAAGGATGCATAATCAAATCTACCCCTTAGATCAGTGTAACCATCTTTATAGAAATAACTTTCTCCTGTTTTCTATTTAACATATACTTTAACATAAACTTTAGACAATTATTTTCCATTTAAATCACATACTCTCAATTATCCACTATTTTCCATAATATTTACATCTAAACCATTTGAAGAATAGCTTTAGAAACATTTCTTATTAATACCATTTACTTAGATAAATAGATTATCTTTTTAGAGATGCTATGGAATTTCTATAACTTTCTTATAATTTCTAAAAAATATAAATTATTTATTACACTCCTTCTTTTTCAATTTCTAAAATCACATTAATTTCATGATTAGATTTTATAATTGAAAAGTCTTTGTTTTTATTTAATTAGAATGGATCAATAGAAAATACTACTTCCTAATTGAAATTATAAAACATTATTGTAGCTTGTTTAAGATTTGAATAAGTAAGTAATATATTGACTCCTTAAATTTCACATTATAAAGTCTCCTCCTTTAAGGCTAATTACTTTTATTATTAATTTAAATTTTTATTTTATCCAACATCCTTTTGATCATCATCTCCATCAAATTCTGCTAATAAATTGACAATATCATAAAACAGATTTCTCCAATATATAACTGGATAATTCAAATATTTTTCACATATTCTTCTAGCATCTTGAAAATTAGGGTAGCCAATATAAAAATCAAAATAAGCTTAGAAATAATCATATTGCAATTCAGAATTATCAGCATTTTTAAGTACTTAAATAGAGCTAAACACTTTTATTGCTTCTGTTATTCTTTCTTATAATAAAAGGTAATATGAGAATCCTAATTTATCTTAAATAGAAGGAACAGGTTTTTCTATTAAATACTATAGATAATCTTTATATTGTTTTCTTAGTTCTACATTAAGAATTCCTTATTCATCTTATTTTAGCTTATGAATTCTCTTTGTAATTAATGGGTAATACTCAAGCATTTTAATATTGCAAATTTCAAACAGAGAACATTTAAAATATTTAAAAGAATTAAATTTATCTAAAATATACTTTTATTAAAAGAATTCTTTTAACCCTTCAACATCTGCATGATAAACTGCATATTTAAGAATTTAGGAATCTTAAAATTTCTTAGCCTTATAAATTTGTAGAACTTTCAAATAAAAGTCTTTATCTTCATATAGATGAGCTATTTAAGATGATTTAAACACTTTTTCGTCAAATATGTTTTTAGTTTCCAAGAATTTTAAAATATTTGCTTTATTTCCAGTTCCTAATATATCTTCTATTACTTCTAAATTAGGATTGGCTTTAACATTAACTACATTAAATTCTTGAGGTTTAGACACAGCAACTACTTTATCAAAAATGGTCAAACAGGCAGGATGAATAGTGAATATACCTTCTTTAGGGAAATACCAATAATAAGAATATCTTGTAGTAGATAATGAATTACATGTGATATTAATTGACTTTGAATAAAATGGTGATTTGATAGGTATTGCTCCATTTGGTATCTCAACAAATATTTAAGCATTAATATTCTCATTAGAGAAATTAGAAACTATTATTAATGATCCATAAATGTGATTAGTTAAATATTCTTATGATGATAAAAATTCTTATTTTTTATTTTATTCATCAAAGAATAATTATGTAATGAGAATATCATTTCTTAATTGCACATCAACTTCTTTAATCTCTTAACTATAATAAATTAGATTAGATTCTGTAACAATTTACATACCCTTTTCCTAAAATTAATAATAGTTTTATTTGGTATTTTAGAATGGCAAATCTAAAATTGAAAGTATGAAAACGAATTCAGAAAATGTAGTGTAATGAATAATTTCAGAGGTTATGAAGGAAGACGTACTTAATATCCCTTAATTCATTGAATACTAGGCTAAATCTATAAAGAATTTATTGAGCTTTACTGAAATATTTTAATCTTTATAATAAAAGGAATGCCTTTCCCCATACTCTTTAGTTTTTTCAACGTTTTTATAATTTTATATATATTAATTTCTCTGTTCATTATAATGTTCATCATCACTAGAATCATCAAGAGAATTATAATTTTTACATTTTGCTGCTCTTCTTAAGCACAATTATTATTTCAGTAAGCTAAAGCAATCTCCTGGTGCATTACTTGATGCACAAAAATACGCAGATTTATTTGTAGTTGTAGTTACAGTGGAGAAAGGGTTTAAAGGAGGAGGACATGCTTGAGGAAATGGACATCCTCCTGGTGGTGGAGGTGGACATCCTCCAAGTGGAGGTGGTGGAGGAACCATTGATCCTCCAAAGCCAAAACCTGTAGATGATGTTGGAGGCAGAAAAGGTGGTGGCGGTGGTGGAGGAAGTCCATCAAACATCCCTCCTCGATTGAGTGGTTGAAATTAATTATTAGAGTTATTTGTATTATTGTTTTTCATTTCTTTAGCTTCTTAAGAAGTTAAAATTGTATCGAATAGACGCTAAGCCAAATTTTAATCAAAATGTAGAATATCAAAATTTTATTGCAAATAGGAAAATATATTTTATGAGTGTATTTTATTTTTTTTAATTTCCTAGAAATAAATTAGTAATAAGATTTATTCAATTGGATTTAAAGAGTTAAAAACCTAAATTGAGAGATAACTTTCTAATTCTGCCTCATTTTAACATAAAAAATGGTCAATTAAATTTTTTTCAATTTTATTTCTAATATAATTTTGAACATAAACTTCAAAGTAGGGTGAGTCTTTAAAATATAAAAACAAATTCATCTCATCACTCTAATACTCATCATAGAGTTGATGTTTTTGTTCTAATGTCTTTAAATTCCATTTTATAAGAAATTCCCATTTTTGTAGATCTTTTTCCCTCAAATTTTTTCCATTATTATTTAATGATATTAATTCTCGATATACTTTTTCTAAAGAATCAATTATCTTTATCTATGTAGCTGTTACATCATTAATGTAAATACTTTCCCCCTTTATTAATGCTTAAGAGTTCCTAGAAATATTATAACATTTATCTTTTTTAAGATTAGTTTGATGTTCAAGACTTCTTGTGCTAATGCCACAGGAAGATAATGAAATTTATTAAAGAGCATAATTAAAGTCATTAATAGCAAAAAGTGTAATTTGAGAATAGCAATTAGGAATTTCAAAAGAGAATTCTCTATCTTCCTCATTTTCCTTGCTTTCATTCAATTCTATCGTAATTAATTTACCAGGAAATTTCAAAAAATCCAATTTACAAAAAATTGATATTTTATTAGGAACTTCTCCAGTATAATGCTAATAATCTTTCTTAATCTCTGAACATGGAAGTAATTAACTTTATGATTAGTGACGTTCTTCATCTTTGAGCTATTCTTTTTCATTTATACATTCTCTTATGCATTATTTATTGAGCAATAATTGTGGTTTATCTAAAGTATTACCAATAAATGTTTCCTATTTTTTTCTAGTTTCTACATATTGTTCTTCATCTGAAATTTCTGTATTAGTTAGAATTTCAATTTATTTTTTAAAGATTTAAAATTCCTCTTTCTTCTTGGATTATAGTATGGTTTTCATTTGTTGTATAATTACATCAGACTCTTTATAAAATGTTTCAACTAATGCAAAAATAATGATTGGACGATTTGAACGAATTGATCCTTTTATCTTTGTTTTTGACTCTTCCTTTATTTTTTTAACATTTTCAATAGAAATTAGATAATTCAATTATTGGTCTAATATTAATTTCTCATTGCTTATGAATGAATCACTATCACTTTTTTGTTTTCCTTTGAAAATTTCAATCTAGATAATTTTAGGTTTATTATCAACCATTAATTATAATTCGTAGTTACCAGGTTCATTTAAAGTAAGAGTTAGCTAATTTTTATCTAAAACACAAACTTACGATAAATACTCAATTACTTAATTCTTATAGATTTTATATAATAGTATATTTTCTCTTTCAATACAAATAGGTATAGTAATTGTTTATCCTGCTAATATATTTAATTGATTTGGAATATTTTATGTGTCTAAATTAGAAATGATCCAATTCCTTTGATTTTGATTAATTGATTAAAGTTCAAGTGGTTTAGAATTAATTACTATCACATTTTTTAGATAGCCTAAATGTATCCTTCCATTTTCATCAGTCTGAAAAATTTCTGTAAAAGAGTGAAAATGCTTTATTTAAAATGTTAATTCTAGTTTAATATTTTTTTTTGGTTCTCCTCCTTTCCCTAACACATATATTGAATATCCCTCATCTTCAGTGTGTTATAGATATTGATTATTAAATTATTCTGTGTCAAATTATTCTTTCAACTCTATATAAAAACAATCTTTTAAATCAATTAATGTTTTATTTAGCATACTTTAAATTTAAGCAGTAATTTAAATATTAATCTGCTTAAATTTACTAATTGGGATATCCATTTCATAAGGCTTTCTATCTTCAAATTTTACATTATCAAATGTAAAAACTGTTGGATTCATTTCTTCATTATAAATTGTTACCAAAATGATAGTATTTTTTAACAGTTTTAAACTAATTATATTTGAATTACCAAAAAGTTTTGGGAATAATAAAACTTTAGCTTAATTTCCTATAATCATCGATTCTTCAGAAATTATACCTCTACACTTTAAGTTATATTATTCTTATTCAATTTTTATTCTTTGTAAATTTGCAAATCCTTCATGAGTTATTACAACTTTATGTTCTTAAGTACTTCTCCCAAATGGAATCAAAATTTCTTTTCTTTCCCCATCTATCTTATAAAATTATTTGTCCAGCCAAAGACCTGTAGTGTCAGAACAGCAAACTTCTAAATTTTCATTCAAAATTTCAAAGCAATGACCAGATGAAACTATTTTTTTTTATCTTAATTAAATATTTCCTTTTTAAATTAATGTTCTTGAAACAATGCCATTTCCATAGAAATCAATAATAAATATACCTCTCTCTTGTTGACTTATTTCAGGAAATTCGATTTCCTTGGTTATTTTTAATGTTGATGTAAAATCCTTTGAATAATCAAAAAGCATCTCATTTTTAGGAATCAATCCTTTAAGATTAAGATTTAAGAAATTTTGTGATCCTTCCTGTAAATAATAATTTAAAGTGTTAATTTAGAATACTTTAACTGATACTTAAGGAATATTCTTTAAGGAAATGTAGAGTTTAACTGATTCACCATGTTAGAATCGTTTAAACTTAGTCTATTCATCAAATTCAATGTATTTTTCATTTTATAATTTGAAGATTTCATTTGCTGTTAGATTTGAATTTAGATTTGGTATTTCTTTTCCCAATTATAAATACAATAAAGCTTTTGTTTTATTCAAATAATTCTCTTCGAAATATTTCTAGATTAGTGCTAAATCCATTTCTTTTTTAATCATATATTCAAGATGCTTATAAATAATTTGATCATGATCTACTGGTACAGAGATAGGATTAAATAAAAATTTAATTTAACCCATGTTATCCCTTAAATTGGAATTGATTCCAGGGTATTACTTTAATGGCATTTATATATATGAAATATATAGATCGATATCATAGTTTCTCTATTTTACATCTAAATAACATCGTAAATTATACTTAAACTTAATAAATTGATTAAGATTAAAGATTCAAACTAAAACTATTTTGGTAATGTCCTTTACCAATCTTAAACTTATAATAATAATTCTTTTTATTTGAAAGTATCATAATCTTCTAAATTATTAGAATAAAATTTCTTAGCATAATAATTTGTTATGAAATCTAAATTATTTTACAAATCATCATAAACTTTTAAAAGTTCTTCCATTTATTACAAACTCATGGCAGTGAAAATTAATCCTAATTTAAATTATCCTTTTATTATTCTTTGAAATAATGGTATAACAAAATCCAAACTATAATAAAACATTTTAAGTACCCTTCTAATGATTTTGAATTAGCTAGAATGCTTAAGTATTCATAAATCCATTTGTCATTACATTTCAACATTTGTTCAAAATCTAATTATCGAAGTGCATAGACAGTAAATTTAATTAGATTATCATTTTAATAAGCATTTTGTAAATATGTATTTAAAGAGACATTTTGTGGATCCAATTTAGTTTTGTATTAACGAATCCCCTATTAATCATCTTTCTATGTATTTTAAAATTCATGTCGCTCATCTCCTTAGTTATTGAATTAAAGATGCAAGAATTTATCATTGATAATTTACATAAGTTTTTGTCTTTTGATCTAGTTTTCTTTAGTGTCTTAAAGACTTTCAAGTTCAAACATAAGAGATCTAAATTCAATATTCTTGTAACTATCGGAATGAGATTTCAGATCTTGTAATAGTGTTTACTAATCTTCATTTAGTTTTGATTGTTGTTCATTCAGGGCTTTGAGGAGAGTATAATATATATACTCTTGTGATCCTTTTACTAAAGTATTAAGAGCTTAATCTTTGGATTAAAGATGATATTTCTCTAAAAATTCTATATCACTTGATGACATTTAGAATTCAATAAAAAATGATTGGATTTAATTTGGATTATAATCATTATAGAATTTTTCAAGAGCATATTACAACTTATGGAATGATTAATTTTTTTAAAGATTTATGATAGATGATAAATGGTATTTAAAAATAATCACTAGTTCTTAAAAAATTGATTTAATTTATAAAAAAAAAAGGTTTTAAAAATATTAATATAATCTTTATGAGATAATTAAGAATAGAGTCAACAGATAAATTAAATAAGTTCATTTTATCAAAGTCCAATTTTCATTAGAAATCAATTAGTATGGATAAGTAAGCACAAGAACGTTTGAGTTTGGATGTAATTTCTCTAAATTCTTAATTGTAAACTGAAATGCCATCTCATTTTAAGGAATAATTTAAATAAGTTGCATAAACTATTTTAAGTGCATTCAAATAAATGGAAGCAGCTCCTTTATTAGTACAAGTATAATAAAATATTAATATATAAATAAGAGTTATTAAGCCCTATAACGTATGATGTTACTACTGTTAAAGAAGGATTATAGAGATGATAATAGAGAGTCTAAGACCTTGAGAGAAGTTAAAGAAATAGATAAATTAAAAGTAAATTCATTACTTATACAAAATAATAAATTAGCAATAGAAATAAAATAGTTGTCAAATAAGTACAATACTAATAATTTTATTTTTTTAGATTAAAAGAAATAGAAGAAAGTCAAGATGTTGTAAAATTAAGAGAAGAAATATAAAGGATTACTTAAGTAAAAGATGAATAAATAAATCGATTAATAATATTGAATGACACTAAAGAAAAGTAAGTGTCTAAGAACAGTCAACTTATAATTTAATTGAAATCAGTAATATAGAAGTAGGATAGTTAAATTTAAATTCTCGAAAATTATTTAGAAAGTGACAAAAAGAAGTACAGTCATATTGAAAATACATATGACAAATTAGTTAGTGAAAATATACATTTAAATGAATTATGCAAAATGCAAGAAGAAGATCTAACAGCTCATTATCTTAGATATAGACATTACTTAAGAGAGGAAGCTAAATCTAGAAAGAAGTTACTTATGCTTTAGGATGAAATTGACAAGATGAAAATTGAAAAGAGTAAAAGACCTGAAGTTCCAAAAGTAGATCATGAATAAGAATAGAAATTATTAAAACTTACTTATAACTTTTCTTAGGATAAATAATACTTTAAAATTATGAAAGAACTCACTCAACTCAATATTACAAAATTGAGTGATCAAGAATAAACAACAATAATGTTCTTAAAAAATGTTCGTTATGATTATATTTACAATGATTCTCTGAGTAAGTTATAATATCCTCGTCCTAGTTTTCTATTATTTTATGAATCAAATATGAAGAATTTAGAATAAGATTATAGAAACATTGAATTTCATTAAATTAGCATTTTATTTTTTGCTACAATTAGAGCCATTTTAGATTCATAATATAATGAATTTCTTTATCGGGATAATCAATATACTCTTGTTAAATTTGCAGATTTTGTTTATGGTTGGATAAGCACTTTTAATATCAATTCTAAGACTAGATAAATAGAAATAATTAAAGATAGAAGTTTTGAGCATCTCGAACCAATAAGAAATGATTTTATCTTAGATTGTTTAAGCCCTAAGTTATCTAAATTACATGAAGTCATTGTTTTTAAGTAATTTATAATATTAATTAAAAGTGAATTATTATTCGAATTGAGTTCTCCAGATGAACTTTATTATTATTTATATTCCCGTTTCTTAATCTTTAAAGGAAGTTTATCACTTTAATAAAGGTATAGTTTTGAAGCAGTCATTTTTATTTAATTGAATTGGGTTTAGTAAATTTTAGAATTACTTTTATGGAAATATGATTAATCAATGTACAATTAGATTAATTAAATAATTATTGAGAGTAGTGTTACTAAAGGAAAAGGTACAATTGTAGATGGTCATTATGTTTTGAGAATTCTCCTTGAATTGTATAGGACAGAAAGGAAAAATAGATTAGCTATGCTTAAAGAAGTATTTAGTGCTTGTGTATCTGTTCAAAGTTCAGGTAAGAGTGGAGTTACTTTTAAAAATTTCAAAAAAATATTTCAAAGTAATTTTCCAGAAGTTCCAGATTAAGAGATTTGTTCACTCTTTAGAGAATCATATATGTGTGGAGATGGAGTTGTAACAGCTGAATCATTTTTCACTGCTGCTTCAGAATCTTGCTTTTTTGTAAAATAGATATTACTAAAAAGTTTAATTAAAACACCAATTGTTGAGTTAAATGAAATTTCATATAAAGAAAGTAATTTACCTTTTCTGGATTTCTATTAACATTATAAGTAATTACCACATCATCTAGTATAAAAATGTTGTTTATAATTTGGATTACATTCAGTAATTATTGAATTAGAAGTGTTGCATAAATTAATTAAGAACTATTTTTAAGATTAATACAATTAATATTCTCTCTTTACTACAGTAACTAAGTTAATTCATATATATAATACAGTTATTGACTTACATATGAGATAGTAAAATACTTTCAATAAGGATTGGGATTAAGGTGAAATTGAATCACTTAAATCTCTTAATAATTAATTATCTTAATTGTTCTCACCTTTAATAGATGATGATTAATAAAAGAAATTGTAAAATATTACTAAATAGAGAAAATTAAGACCTTTGCAATTATTTGTAAAAAATAGAGTTTAAAGATTTTATTAAATGATAGCTAATATCATAAACAATAATAATATTAACATAGCAGATCCATAAGCGGCAAAAAGGAGATTTACTAAATAATCTTCAATCAAGATGTAATGATTCTTTATACTCATATATATATAATATTAGTAAATAAATTAAATCAAAGTTTCTTTATTATTTATCTTTTTAAATTAACTAAATTTTGTATCAACATTATTCTTGATATATCATTTCTCTTATAATTTTATAATTTAACGATGATATACTCTCCCAACTAATCAATAAATTATAATATTTAATTATTATTAGATTTAATTTATTTTAAAAGAATTAATTATTCCATTTCTTATTCAATATCATCATCTAAATCAAATTTGTTTATCAGCACTTTGATAATTTCATTATTAATTTAATTTAGATTAAATGTTAATTTTACTCTTTCATTCTCAAATTAACTTTTAATAAATGAATAAACTATGTTAAATAACATGAATTACTTTATTAATTCCAATAGCTTGATAGAATTATAATGTATCACGAATGAATTGAAGAATTTCATCTTCAATTTCTTCAGAATTAGATGATAATAGATTGCATGCATTTTGTAATTTACTATATTGATAGGAATCCTCCTTATGAAAAGTAGTTAAGAGACTTACATTTTGAAATTTATCTATTTAACTTTGCATAGATTCAAATTTAGAGATGTATTATTTCTTAATTTTAAAGATGAAGAGTTACTTCTTAATTTGAGGTATTCAAATGTTATAAACATTTGGTTTCTTTAATTTAATTAGTTAATGTAATTAATAATTGTTATTGATTTGATAACTATTCCTCTTAATTTGCAATGAGATCAGTGCTTTCTAAATAAAAGAATTAGATTTACATTACAATAATTATTTGTAATGGAGTATGACTTTATTATTAATTTCATCTTATTGAATATTTTGAGTTCTATCTTTTTTGAATTATATGACAGATGAATATATGTATAAAATGAGTGATTCATCATTATCATAATTAACTTCAAATATCTCATTAAGTTATTTTTGAAAAGATTATTGTTACGATTACAATTAATGAATGATTTCATCTTTTTATTTGATCTGATTATTGAGTCTTTTAGAATCATCATCTCTTAACAGAATAGATTGTCCTTCTGATCTAATTTGATTTAAATGATAACTAATGGATCTAATCTTTTATTTGTTTTGTCTTTTGATGTTACTCATAATACCATGAAGAGATACGACCTTATTGCTTGATTAGAGTGGTTTGTTAAGCATAAAATTAAATAAATTAATTCAAGAATAATTCAATTCAATAGTTTCTGATTACCATTTAGCTATTTGTTCCAGAAGAGTATCTATATAATCATCTGTCATTAAGTTTTTTGTTTGTTCTGAATTGAGAACATCAATAATTTGATATTCTTAGATCTTTTTTAATAGTATATATTTAAAGTTAATTGATAGTCCATCAAATACATCAAACAATTCTAAAATTTTACAAGAACTGAAACAACTCTATTATAATCTTAAGAATAATTTAAATGATTTACATTTCTCTAATTTACTTCATAACATTTTATTTCTCAAATATTTCGGTGAAATTTGTTTCAATTAATTACTAAAATTAAAAAAGGTTTTTAAGTAATAACAAATATTCATTAACAAATTCTACTTTGCAATTAGTTTTTGAACCTTCTATGTATAGACTGATAATTGGCAAAAAACGAGAAATTACTTAATCAGCTAGATAAAAATATTAGAATGTCAGAATGTTATTCAAACATTTAAAAATCTTGATAATTAAATATTCATCTGTTGAGTTTGATAACCATTTTTACATGTTTTTCAACAATCCAATATCGATCAAATGTTTTTCTGTATTCAAATCAGAATATTCAGAATCCTAATTATAATTCTCAGAAGTGAAATTAATGAATAGACAATACATCAATGTGGGAAATTTATTGATATCTAAAATTTTCATCCATTTGTGTTTTGTTAAAATAATTGTAGACTATAACTAATATTTAATACAGTAATTAATTAATAATAATGCTAACTCGTATAATTAATCTTAACCTGAAAACTTCTCTATCACATAACAACATTACTTAAGAATTTTCTTCATCTATATTGGATATTAAATAATAATATATACATTTGATGATACTATTTCAATTTCTTTAATTTCTGGATTTATAAATAGCAATTATTATAAAAACATCATTGAAGTCCAAAGTTATAATGGTGGATACTCTTGATAAATGTATTGCCATATTTTAAAGAAGGGTGATTTCATTATCTCAATTTTCAATAAGACTCCTCTTTAATCTCTCAAATCAAGTAACAAATTGATAAAAAGTTAACAGAGCTGCAAGTAAGTAATAATATTACACTATCAATTGTCGATTACCAAATATCAAAATTCTTTCTTAATTTTTGCTTTGTATTCATACGACCTAATATATCATTCAATAGTATGTCAGATATATCATGATTCAATAAATTGGTAATTATTTATGGAGCAGTCTGATATGTAATGTTTATCAATATTTAAAGGACATTATTCATATTAAGCATTCTAATTTCATCTAAACTACTTTCCTATGAAACATCAGACATACGCAATATTTGAATGAATAATTGTATTGTTTCTTAATTTACACTAAAATGATTAACATATTGATTCATGAACATTTCATCAGCCTCTTAGTTTCTTTGCATAATTATTAAGAGTAGCTCATTGTATCTAATTAACATTTCATATAGAGACTTATAGTCCTTTAACATATAACTATTATAAATTTAGAGGATCATTTCATCAGGGGAGCACTTCAAGTTTCCATCTAGATTTGCATTCAATACTGTGAGTCTCTTTCTTGAAAAGATCTCTTCTCTAGCTTACTTTCGAATCTGTATACCAAATTGTTCTCTTTTCAATTGAACTTATGTATTAATCATTAAAATTATGAATACTTATAAAAAGCCACTTAATAACATTGAGTCACTCCGAAACTAGATTCAATAATTGCAATTAGATCTCACAAAATAGAAATAGAACATTATTAGCAAAATTTATGGAAATCGCAGCTTCGAAACAACCCCAACAATTAATCAAGAAGAAAGCTATAAGTCGGCACCATTTTCAAATAAAATCTCATTGAGAAAAGATACATAATTACATTCGGATTGGAATATTTACAAATCAAAATAAATTGAAAGAGATAAGTTACAACTCCAAGATCAACTACTTTAATTGGAGAATGAAAAAAAGAAAAAATTAGATTAGCTTTTTCAGGGTATTGAGTGCCGACCTATTACGAGAGTACCAACTCAAGAAGCAGTAAGTCAATGAGGAATTTGATACAAAGATGAAGTACGTTCAAAATGAGCTTTAAAAATAAGATTAATTAAATAGTATTCATTAATATAAACATAGAATCATTGGAATAAGAATAATAAAAAAAATTAGTGAGTAGTTTTCGTAAAAATTGTATTTATACATTATAATCTTTTAAGCAAACAAAGAGAAAATGAAGGTCCGTTTTTAAGGTGAATACTATGTTAGAGCAAGAACAGAACATTGAAATATAATTATTTTGAATTATCATAAATATATTGACTTCTACTTATATATTTTCAAATTTATAATTAAGAAACATTTAATAATAATTTATTAAAGTTGTGTAAATTTGCATCTATTATATTTTTCAAAATTCATATATATTTTTAAGTTGCAAACACAATTTATATAAAATTAATATTATAAATTCTTACTACAATATACTTCCTTCTTGATCTCTTAAAAGAATATTTTTTTATTTTTAAAGTGAAAAAAATTAATAAAAATATTGTATTATTATTTTCCAAATGTAGTAAGACATAATGAAGAGAATAATTAAGGATATTGTTATTAATAAGGAGATGATGCAGCTGCTGGGAATTATGATCCATTAATAGAAGAATCTGTAGCTTAAGGAGGTGATGTTTTGGTGTGAGGTATATCTGAAAATATCGATGATATTAATAATGTTATATTGATGGATACAATTAAACAAACCCATTTACTGATATAGCGAGTTAATCTGGTAAATCTCTGGTAAATCTTCTAAATGAAATTATATATATATACATTATTATTCTCACATTATTAATTATAAATACTATTTGATATGAGGACTAAATATTTCTATAAAGATCATAACATAAGAAATTCTAATTATAATTGAATTATGAAATAGTTCATTATAATTTACTAATTCTATATTTATATTATAATAATAAGAATTAATTATGGGATCGACAATATCTAAAAATAAAGTAGTTGTTTTGGCTTCTATAGGAATAGTTGGTGTTGGGTAAGTTTTTATTGAATATATATAAAGAGCATATTATGTGTAAAAAGAGTCTAAATAGAAACATAGCCTAGAGAAACTATTATAGAAGCATGATTTAGATTAATATTTAGACACGAATGATCGATCTATAGATTAAAAATTCGATATGAGCAATCATATGAGCAATGATATCGAAATTAAATACAGTGAAGATAATTGTTTAGAAGCTAATTGCATTTTTGATATATATGCCAAATAGTTAGAAATTGCTGGAGAAGATTTTGTTAAATTAAGCAAGCAGAATCGTATTCAGAGAAGAAGGTTACGAAAGTCAAATCAGTAAATCTATGTTGACAGCATTGTCTAATTCATCATAGATGTTGAAGATATTTTAGATTAAGCATTAAAAAAACTTCTATATTAATTAGATGTACCCAAAGAAATATTTGAAGAAAGTGTACTGGTAAGAATGGATCAGGGATATTTTCAATAATTATATATGTTACAGGCAAGTGTAAAATAAAAGATAAAAGAGAAAATTGAATCAACCAAGAAATTGAATTTAAAATAAATGAAGGACATTATTCAATTTAATATACACATTCTCAAAAACTTTCCTTAAGAATATCATGTCATTTTGCATAGAATTGTATTATTACATGTTTATTTTTATTAGCCATCAGAAAATGTAATGCTGGTTCCAACAATTATTAATATTATAGTATAAGATTTAATTTAGGCTAAATTTGGAGTCGAAGAAGAGGATCAAATTACAAGTCTTAAAATTTTGTAAGGAGATTAAGAAATTCACAATCTTCTGAACAAAGTAGAAATAGAAATGAGTGGACTTCTAAAAGAATAAGGAATTAGATTAAATGATATCCCTGAAAGTCTAGAAAACTTTGTTTGATTAATCAATTTTCATAATTTATGTTATTTTTAAATCTATAATCTTAAATTTATCAATCTTCTAAAGTTACTCATATCTAAAAATAGAACTATCACTTACTTGAATTAATATTAAGATTAGGAAATATTTTATTTATATATGTATCAGAAAAGAGAATCAAAACAAGTATTTAAACTTCATTTTAATTCTTTTAATATTATTCAGAACTATAAAAATCATTATTTTGTATATTATCTAATATATATTTTCTTTTTTGAAGGAATTTAAATAATGAAATTTATGAAATGCACAAAATAATAAAATATTATAAAATAATTAAAATCAAATGAACATTGAGTTCATTTTATTTCTCCACTTTTACATTCCCTAAATTTATTCTTCAGGGTAATCTGCAGCAGCAACCATTTTAGGTTTCAATATTTTCATAAATACCTTATTATTCTTTGTTGGTTACATGATATTGTCTTAATATTCTAAATTATACACCCGTATAGTATCACTATGTTTTAATTTATCTGCGTTATCTAAATCAATAGAAATCTCCTTATGATGTTTTTCTAATTGTTACGTATTCTTTTTTAAAAGAAAAGGTTTAGAACTTTGAACCTATCTTCTTTAATTTAGTTCTTCCTTGATATTCTTTCTGACAAATTCTTTTCCTGTTAAAGTTATAGCAGAATTAGGTCTCATTCTTTTAATTTTGTTAATTATTTCATTCGATTCATCTATCATTGAAGATTGTGGTCTTTCTTTCATGCGAGACAATTATTCTTCAAATTCTTATAATGTGAGAACCTTAGCTAATGGGGATTATTTATCATCCATTTTTATGCTGTCAGTTTATTTCTCTGAATATTCTACTCTGTCAATTTTACTAAGTATCATACTAGATTTATTCTTGCCTACTGATGATTATGGAGATCGCAATAACTTTACAGGTTCCTATACAGTTGCTGATTTGGAAGCTAAAAATTATAAAACTTATTTTGTAGTTGCTCTTCTCTTCCAATTCTTTATGAAAATAACTTTTAACAAAGCACTAACCAATGGAAATTCTTAAAAATCACTAGGTGGTGGTTCTCTATATATTATATTATATGCTATTGATCTCTCATTTGCTCCTGAAAAAGGCAATTCACATTTCATTAAATAGTATGCTATGCATCCTACACTCCAAATACCAGATGACTCAACCTCCTTTCTTAATACTTCAGGTGATGCAAATGAAAGTTATGCATTCATGATATTTAAAACATCTATCTAATGATAAACATTATAATCATACTTTCACCTATAATTATTCATCCAGAAATACATTATTCAATGATACTGTTATTGGTATTTATTGTTATTCCAAGTAAAACATTGCAGATATGATTTAGTACAATATCGTCAATATAGTATTTTCAGAGAACTTATTGTTTTACATTATCTAATTTAACATAGTTCCTTACTTCTTACAAATCATTGATTGTTTCGCATCTTTACACAGAGCATATTTGTCCTCTCTCTTCCCAAAACTCTTCCACTATTAATAAGTTTTGATGATTCAAATGATAAAGTAAACGATTAAACTCGCTGGGAGGTTGAATAGTTAAAATGTAAGTATCCTTAGTTTATTTATGATAACAAAAAGACTTGCTGTTAGAAATTTTATGAGTTTTTTCTAATTAGCATAATTACATAATTTATTTTATAAAATAATTCATTATTTAAATCTGTTTTTCAGTTAATCAACCTATTTTTAAAGCTCGTCATTATCTTCTTATTCAAAAATAGTATCCTTTAAATCAAATTCAAAATCTGATTCAATTTAATTTAAAGATTTCTCTTTTAATTTCTTTATTAAGTCTTCTTTTTTAATGCTTCTTTCAACAAAAATTATATCACGAGCCTTAAACCTTTTAAATTTTTCTTTCAACTCTGCTTCATTTTTATCTTTATCTTCACTTAATTAAAATTCGGTCACAATTATACTAATTAGTGATGAAAATTTTCTAAAGAACTTATAAATAGATAGAATTTTATTATTCATTAGATCGGTTCTTTCAAAATTAACTACGATAAAAATAGAATTCACCTAATTTGGGTATTCTTAAAATAGTTGTTAATAAAGCAGAATTTGTGCCTCTCTTACGTCAATTTCATCGAAATTAAACCCTTAGGTATCAACAAAATTGTAACTTAAAGTATCATCTATATTTAAATTGTACAATTCATATTCATTAACTTTAATAAGAGGATTAAATAAAGTTTTCATTAAAAATGTTTTACCAACTCCAGGACTGCCTAAGAATAATGCTATTGGACATTATTTTGGAGATTTGGGAATTAGTTGAACAGGATCGACCTTGATTATATCAGAATCTTTGATATTATTAGTATTAGGTTCTATGGAATGTATGGAATTGTTTATAGGGTCTGATACTTTGTTGTTATGTTATTTGTCTTCATTTGTTTATGTTTAAGTAATCTAATGTTATGGTATTTTTGAATTGCTTATAGGATCTGATACTTTGTCATTATGTTATTTGTCTTCATTTGTTTATGTTTAAGTAATCTAATGTTATGGTATTTTTGAATTGCTTATAGGATCTGATACTTTGTCATTATGTTATTTGTCTTCATTTGTTTATGGTTAAGTAATCTAATGTTATGGTATTTTTGAATTGCTTATAGGATCTGATACTTTGTCATTATGTTATTTGTCTTCATTTGTTTATGTTTAAGTAATCTAATGTTATGGTATTTTT
>JPFL01000028.1:19851-138168 GCA_000733385.1 Paramecium biaurelia | reverse complement strand
TGGTATTTTGAATTGCTTATAGGATCTGATACTTTGTCATTATGTTATTTGTCTTCATTTGTTTATGTTTAAGTAATCTAATGTTATGGTATTTTTGAATTGTTTATAGGGTCTGATACTTTGTTATTATGTTATTTGTCTTCATTTGTTTATGTTTAAGTAATCTAATGTTATGGTATTTTTGAATTGTTTATAGGATCTGATACTTTGTTGTTATGTTATTTGTCTTAAATTGTTTATGTTTAAGTAATCTAATTGTATGGTATTTTTGAATTGTTTATCGGGTCTGATACTTTGTTATTATGTTATTTGTCTTCATTTGTTTATGTTTAAGTAATCTAATGTTATGGTATTTTTGAATTGTTTATAGGATCTGATACTTTGTTGTTATGTTATTTGTCTTAAATTGTTTATGTTTAAGTAATCTAATTTTATAGTATTTTTGAATTGTTTATAGGGTCTAATACTTTGTTGTTATGTTATTTGTCTTCATTTGTTTATGGTTAAGTAATCTAATTTTATAGTTTATTAGGTACATTAAATTAACTGTTAGCCATTTTTTTTAGATTTGATATTCTGAAATTATTTTAAGAGTAATCCTTTTATTCAGGGTTAAATATCTAATTTAATTATTTATTTGAAACCTGGCTATCAGTTACTTTTTATATTCTGTTCATCTAATCTTTGGGAATCTATTCTATGATATTATTCTAATTTGTGCCTTTTTAATTTGGCTTATATGTGATCTACTTATGGTTGTTATTATTAATATTAAAAGATGCCTATTAGTTAATACCATTAGAGTTTATTTTAATAGGCTAGTAGTTTTTTATATTATGAATTATTTATTATTACCCTTTTACTTATTTAGTTGTAATTACTGCTTCCGCATCCTTTAAGTATGTGTTTTTTTAATTAACACTATTTGACATGACTTACCTATCCTACTTTTACCCATTTAATTATGTATTTTCTAAATAACTTTATGGTATTTATTCTTAATTAAAAAGTAACTATTGTATCTAAAAATAATTGTATTATTCCACATTTTATTGCGATTACATGAGATGCGTGTTTTACTATTTCATTTTATTTGTTCTAGAAAATGGTTCATTCTTACTAGATTTCTCTTAAACATATGTTAAATATTAATTATCTCTTTTCAACTGATTTTATATTGAATTAGGCTTTTATTTATCAAAGTTCTTATTGGTTGAGTTATTATTATTGGTAATTTAAAATTTTGCTGGGCTTTGTTAATTGTTATTAGACTAATAAAAATTCACTTAATTATTATATTATTAGGTAGGTAGTTTCTGTATTGGAGATTTTGATTGGAAATTGAATTATTGTTATAAAAGCTATGCCTCGATCTGATTGTTTGATCCCCTAGAAATATTTCCAGGAAATAATCTCCACATTATTATTATTCCTTTTGAAAGTTTTGATGAGGTTTATTTACATACTTAATAGAATTATTCTAATAGAAATTATATAAAAAATAGAATAAAAAATAAAGTGTCAAGGATTAGAATAATAATTCATGTTAAATGAGATGGAGGTTTCCAAATAGGAGGATATAGAAACTATTTTATTTCACTTACAATCTAAATAGAAGTTAATTTCTTACTCCATGATTCCACAATTTAGTGTACTTAGCAGGACTCAATTTTAATTTATTCATCTTGATTGCCCAAATATTCTATTCTATCTGGGATAGTAGGACTTTTTTATTTTTCCTTGTTCTACATTAAACAGATTTATTGGTTTTTTTTTAATTTTGTCCTCTGTGTGATTTATTTGATTGATCAGTTCCTCTAGTATTAGGGGAATTAGAAAAAGAATCAAATTTAAATTTATTATTTCCATTATGATGATGGTCAACACTATTTGTAGGAGTCTTCTTATTGAGAGTTAATTTAGGAAGAAATGTTTTTTTACTTTCAGTTTGAATGGCAACACTAGAGCTGTTCTATCTATGTGAAGCATCCAAAGTTTAGAATTGAAGTCCTTAATCAAGAAGACTGAGCAAATCAAATTGCCTTTATAAAATAGGTAATTTTTAATGAAATTACATGTCATTATGACTGGTATGATGAGAAGTATTTTGAACAGGAGCATGATTAGTCTCAGTTTTAGAAGTTAAGACTTCAGTTTAAAATTAATTTCCAATTTCATCTTAGTCTGGTTCATCAGCTAATTATGATCTAACTTCTTCATTTTCATTAATTTCTTTTAAGTTATGTTATTATGGGAATTAATTTAATGAGACTCTAACTTGATCAATAGTTTATAATTAGTTGCTTTTCCAATTGCCCTTCAATATAAGTGTATCATATTCGTAATGTCCTTCTCCTTCCATTAATCCATCTACCCAATAACCCTTATAAGTCGCCTTGTCCTACCAAGTAATTTCTCCATATCCACATCTTTTATCATCAACAAAGGAGCCCTCATATTTGGTACCATTAGCATATTCAAATACACCTTATCCGCATTTTTTATCATTGGTATATTGGCCTTTGTATGTATTTACTCCTTCTTGTGTTTTGCTTTCCCAAATCCCATAACCATTCCTTTGGCCATTAACGAATTCCCCCTTATAGAAATTCCCATTATTCCAATTAAATTCACCTTAACCATTTGGTTTGCCATTTCTATATTCTCCAATAAAATAATCACCATTTTCAAAATATTCCTAACCATTCCCATGTTTTAGATCATTGGTAACATGACCAACATATCTAATATTATTTAGTCAGTTTATACATGTCTCCATTGATATATATGCAAAGTCCAAAACATCTTCCATTTTCCCATTACCCTAGATAATAATCAGTATGACTTCCTTGATACCATCCAATTCCATGCTTTGAAAATAGAAATTGTAAATTACTTTTTTTCCTTAATGCCATTAACCAATATATTTCTAGTTTTTTGACCAGAATACTCCTTCTCCATGAGGTAAACCATTCAGATAAGTGCCATAATAAAATTAATTTTGTTTAAGTAATTCAAATCCTATACCATCTTTCTTGTCTCTAAGAAAAGAACCTTCATAAAGTTATAATGTTGATTTAATTAAAATGCCTTGTCCTTATCTCAAGCCATCAACTAAGGTTCCATAGAATGCTGCATTTTTGTAGAGCTTAATCTTAACGTCTTAAATGTGAGTTAAGTCTAAAATAATTGGGTTGTAATTCTAAAAGAATTCAATAACATTCTCTTGAGTAGGAAATTGAACATCATTGATTTAATTTGGTATTGGGAACTTAGTTTTAATTTGTTAGACCAAGACATGGAATTCTTATAGAGCAATGTTTTCATACACTTATTGGAGAGTCTAGTAAGATTATTCTTATAAGTTAGGGAATAATTGCTATATATTTTATTATTTTATCATTAATAAAACTAATCTAATTAGAAGTTGTTTTATAAATGATAATTAATTTTAATCAAGTAAAGAACCTATACACTAAACCTTAATTATATGACTCAATCAACATAAGTTTTCAGTCTTCTACTATTAATACTTCTATGTGAAGTCGGACTATGAGTACGAATATTAAAAAAAGTGTTGTTTTCCTCATTTTTCACTTGTATTTGTACTTTGCTTTTGATTCTCTTGATGAATTTATCTACAGTAGTGGGACTACTTAAGACTTAGGTAAGAGGATAATGATGAGAATTGTTATTACATCCCAAATTCTATTGATTTGTACAATAAGTAATTAATCCATCTATTTCATGATCATGCTTTAATTTATTATTGTCATGATCATGTTTTATTTTATCATCAATTTTATTAGAAAATCTAAAGAACTATCTATGGTAGAAACGTTTATTGAAGTAGCTTTAAGATATGAATTTGCGTTGATCAAAAAAGGTTCTCACTTAAGCGTAAGAACAATTTCTATCCTTCATCAATTTTGTGAATTATACAATGGCTTGTTTCTCCTATAATTTGAATTGATTATATTATTCATCCTTCTCTATTTCACTACTGGTATTTCTTTAAGATAACAAATTGTATTTCTGAACAAAACTCCTCTTCACTCCTGGATGAATGAAATTCATTTCTTCCTCTTCCTTAAGTCTCTTCTCTTCATATTCCTTAATCAACTAATCTGCCTTTATAGTTCTGAAATGATGGATTGATGACAATAACTACAAAAACACTATTTAGGTTTTGCTATCCCAGAATCGCCTCTATCTAAATATATAGATTTACTTTTGAATGTCTTCTCTTGTAATTTTGTAAGCAATTCCAGTTTCACTTTTACACACTATATTGTACTTAGTCTTAGTCCATTAGATGAAAATAGATGACTTTATTATGAATTATCCATCCTTATTCAAAAAGGCTTCTTCTCCAAAAGATTCGCCAGGACCTAATGTGCAACTATAAAAATAACACTAGTGAATTAATACATACAAAATAACTTATTTTTATGGATGAATTGTACTTAAAACTCTCCTTCTCTAACAACATAAAAATGATTGCAATATTCATTCTACTTGATTATTGCTTAATTTAGAGTTACAGAGACAGGTTCGAAATGGTAGCTTATAGTTTTGATCTCTCTGAAGGACCAAGAACTGAAGAAAGGGAATGAACACAAGAAGGATATCTTATTCTATATTTTTGCCATCTCTTAAGCCCCTAATATTGATTTGTAATGATGTTTCTCCATTACTGCAAATACACAATCCTCCTTAGCAATAATGGTAGCTGTTCTTTTAGAGTCGTTTATCAGTGCCAACTCTCCAAAACCTATCCCTGCTCGTAAAGTGTTTACTTCCTTTAATTCAAACAGTTGAGGATCTTCAGGATTTGGTAATCTGATATTGACACTTACCGAACCTCGCAGGATCACATAAAACAAACTCCCAGAATCGCCCACTTTGAAGAGTACCTAGAGAGAGTGGAAAAACCACAATAATACCTCTCCGCCCTTTATTGTCCGATAGGAGAGCACAAAAATGCATCGTTGCAGTATCTCTACAGACTGTTCCCCTAATTCTCTAAAAAATGTGATAGTCCTTGCAAAATTTAGAAGCAGGGTTAACTCTTCAGGACTTCTACGTAATGGTGTTATTTGTAGGATACGAATACATTCTGCAAACAATAATTGTTTGTCCATATTTAATTATTATAATAAATAACTTTTATTTCATCCATTTTGATACTTACAACATTCTATCAATATTTATATCTCAAAATACTTTAATCACTTTCTCATTCTCTTTAAAAATCAATGTAAAAATATTAATTTTAATTTAAAATAATGGGGAGCTGTAATTGTATTCCAAAGAAGTAAGCCGAATAAGAACTCCACACTAATAGAGGATCAAGTGATCACCATATGGTAGACAAAGAAAAATAGCCAGAAGAAAAATCATTTTGTCATGGTTGAAATAATTAAATTATGCAGAGGATAATAAACCGCTTAATGATGAAGCCTAATAGTTAGTACAGAGCACTAAAGGCATTTACAAAAAGTTACCAAGAATTAATATGATTAATGGAGGCTATTATGAAGGAGAATGGTTTAATTGTATGCGACATGGTTAAGGAATACATGTTTTTATTTCATCTCACTAATTTATAGTTTTGGGCTGACGGAGGTAATTATGAAGGATAATGGAAGAATGACAAAGCAGAAGGCTATGGCAGATTATGTAATCATTCTATTTATTCAGTGCATTGTGATGGAGATGTCTATGATGGTCAATGGGCGAATGATATGGCTAATGGAAAAGGAACTTATACACATGCAGGAGGTGCCCGTTATGAAGGAGATTGGCTTAATGATTAATAACATGGATTTGGAACTGAAGTTTGGCCAGATGGTTCTAAATATGAAGTTTTCAAATTATTCCAAATATTAGGGAATGTATACTTTTGGTAAAAAGAATGGAAAAGGAAAGTTGTAATTTGCTGATAATAGTCTTTATGAGGGAGAGTTTTTGGAAAATGAGATTAGTGGCACTGGAAGGTACGTCTGGAATGATGGTAAGACTTATGTTGGAAGTTGGTTAAACAATAAAATGAATGGATATGGTGAGACAATTTGGCCAGATGGAAAGAGTTATAAAGGGCAATATTTGGATGACAAAAAACATGGTTAAGGTGTGTTCTCTTGGAATAATGGAAAAAGATATGAAGGAGAATGGGCTTTAGGAAAATAAAATGGCAAGGGAGTTATAATAACAGAGACTGGAGAACGTAAAGCTGGTATTTGGGAAAATGGAAGAAGAATCAAAGTAGAAGGAGAAAATGATTAAACAGCTGAGGGAGAGACCTGAATTAACATCCATCATTATGATTATTTTTTTATACTTTTTGCAATTACAAAAATACTTAATGCTCAGACCTGGCAAGCTAAGATCATATTATTTATCATTAACTAATTATAATCATTGCATATATTCTATATATTTCCTTTTTCAAATTTTATAAAAAATCTTCAATATTTTAATTAAATATTATGGTTATTATATTGTTTATATTAAAACAAAATTTAATTTAAATTAAACTATTATAAAGACTATTTTCTAAAAATAGATAATTTTATTAATTAGATTTTCATTTTGCTTTCATTAAATTTTACAAAAAATAAATTAAGTTATAACTTTCTATCTTAATCATTATTGCTATGATTTCAGAATATTATCAAAAGACAACCTAATATTTATTTTCTGCCTTTTTCTAATTAATATAGTATTCTAAAATGTGTAAAGAGTATTTAAGAAATAAATTGCCATATTCAAATTAATAATCAAGGATGTTATTACTATTAATAAAGATTATTTCCAATAATTTATAACAATTAAATATCATTATATTACACTCAATATAATCATGCCTTTGCTTATGAAATTGTACAAAATTCTTCCATATCATCTGCTGATTGAAATTTAATTTTGCTTTTCTATCTGTCATTTGCAATCTAATGTAGATTATTAAGATTACATTCAAAAATAGTAAATGTCTTGAAGGCATAATATCTAATATGAGTTCATTAACCTTCTGAATTGCCATACCTTTAATTGGATAATGAAGAACTGGATTATCAACAGCTAAATTAAAATAATAAAATATACACTCTATAGTATCATCATGCTTTAACCAACAACCAACATATTTGTCTATAGTTAATACTAAAATGGCTGATAATTCATTATTTTTATCAAGGACATGTACTCTAAATTCCTTAATTAATAATAGTCTTGCTGCTTAACACCCAATCTCTTTTATAACTAAAGTTTATATGAATTCTTCCTAATGACCATCTTCAAATGATGCAATCTCTTTTGGTAATATTTTTTTGAAATTGTAATGTTAATCAACATCAATTACCAATTCTGGCAATTCTACTTATAAATTGTGTACTTCTGCTATTCCCTTTTTATAGATCAAACAAGAATCTTTAGCCCATTATGCTCGCTTCTATTCAATTGCAATAACCTAATAATACAATAATAAAATATACTTATTTCCAATATTATAATACTTTTTCACCCAATTAATTCAACAATTTGTTAGCATACTATTGCGTGGCTACAAAACTTATAATAAGTCTATACACATCAACTGATTGATTATTTATCATTCTTCCATCATCTTCAAATTTGATTTATTAATTAGATTCACTTTGATGTATGTAATTTTTAGATTTAAGCTTATTTTATTCAAATTATTATCGTTCTTTTAATAATTATTATTATTTATATTATTCTGCACTGCTTTATGATTCTGGTAACTTTTATGGTAATTTTTGTTATTCAGACTATTATTAGTATTATTCATGCTATGACTCATGTTATTATTCATTCTATTATTCATGCTAATTTTCTTTTAATTCGATATCCTTCTCTATTTCTAATGGCAATTCATGCTAAATTTATTTATCCACTTATTCTTCTCTTTCATTTGGTAACTACTTCTATTATTAATTTTCCACTTCTTATTATAATTCACTTCCATTACTTAAACTTTATTCTTCTTTTAATTATTATTCCCTAATTTATCTTTCTTATTCTTTCATTTGTTAATTTAGTTCCATTTCAACTGGATCTTGTAAAGATGATGCTCCAACTAATAAAGTTCCTAAGGCTGAGATATTTTATAATATCTTATCAGTTCTACTTTATTATGGTTATTATTATTATTATTAACCTTATTATTATTATTAATCATCAAATATTGGTTTTCTCTATCTTTAAGGTGGTTGATGCTATGGGAATTATTGGATAATTAAATTTAATTTCTAACCTGCTGATGTAATGTAATTTTAGAGTAATTTTTTCTATGTTATTATTGAACTCAAAAGCAAATCTAATTGTCTATCCATATTACTCAAATCATGAAATGATTATGCTTTTAGTATTTCAGTTTAAATTGTATGGGCAAAGTTAGCTATTTTTTCTAATCTTTTTAAATTATTTTCTTCAAATATTGATATTGAAGTTCCTATTGTAGAATACAATTATTAATTTAGTGGATTTTATTTCAATGCTGGTTGAGGTTTAGTAATGAGGAATTGAGCATATTGTTATTCATGAAAATATTTCTCATTAAAAAATTTGTAAACAATTTGAAGAAAATCAACTGATAATCTTATTCTATAATCACAAGAATTTGCTAATTCTTCTACAATTTCTCTATTCTTTTCAAATAATTCCATTCTATTTTAAGCCCATTCTTTTAAGAGCCTTAAACTTTCCTCCTTTCTCTATTTAGAATTACAAAAAAACAATTCATTCTATTCTTAGGTCTCATCTAATTCAGAATATTATTTTGGAAAAGATGGAAATTTTAAAATACTTTTATAGTACTTTATTGTTGTTAATATTGAGTTTGATTCTTCTGACATTTTTCTAAAGTGGTTAATTAAATAATTAAATTTTAAGTATTTAAAAATAATATAGAAATTCATATTCAAACATTATCGAATTTAACGAGTGCGTCAGCATAATGCAAGAAAACAATAGAGTTATTATTTTTGTATTTATTTTCAAATTTCTTGTTTTTTCTATTTGATTTTCTTAACATAAATATTATAAAAAATTTTGATAAGTTCGCTTAATTATAATTTAACTATGTATAATAAACTGATAATGAAAATTTGATATTCTCAATTATAAGATTAAGTATTTTATTTTTATAATATAATAAAAATGTATAACTTGTTAGAATAAATTAATATTTAGAGACTTTTATATTATGATATTTAAATCGAGTATTTTTGATTTAATTATATAATTATAAGTATCATATTTCTGATTATTCCTCCCTAGATAATTATCAGATTAATTCTTTATTGATTTTAATTGTTCATGAATTTTTAACTACAAATACATTAATTTAAATTGCTTCATCAGGTATTCAATATACAAAAGAGACCAGAATCCTACAATGATATTATAAATCAACCATCATTATCTTAAAATAAATAAGGTCTTCTTAACAATCTTTTTATAAATTATTATCATTCAATCTCATCAATATTTGTCATGTTCAAGTTACAACTATTAAAAAATATACTTTTGAGTATCAATTATGAGAATTTCTGATGAATAATTTTGATATTCAAAAATGAGATTGGAGTACATATACATTTTATTAATAAAAATTAAACATGCAAAACTTAACACAGAGTCCATTGAAACATTTAATCATAGATGGAGATACTAGTCCTATCAATTTTATAGACGATTTCGAATTATCAAGTCAATCCTCATAAAACAACACATTTATCTAATCAGGAAGAAAGAATTCTGATGTAGAAACTACAGTTAGAAGAAGAAAATTTCGCTCTCAAGACTTTACTGAGTAATTATACCTATGGAATGGCTACTTAGTGAAAAAATTTGAACCTAAATAGTTATGAATACTGATTATATGAATTTTATATTTCTTTGTCTTTTTAAAATAATTCAATCCTGAACTTAATTATATATAATATCGAAAGATATGAATTGTTAAAAATAATATGCTATTTGAAAATAGAAAATCTGATTATAATGCAATTTATTTATCAAAAAGTCTTTATAAAATTTCCTTAAAAATACCTCTTTTTTTTTTATAATAATTTATTTAATTAAGTATGTAGTGGTTTCCTTAATATTCACTATCTAAATTATAAATAATTGTTGATGTCAATAATCTAGTTGAGAACATCAAATCTAAACCCACTCTTCAATAATCTCTATCTTAATATGATTTCAATAATTAAAAATTGGAACTCAATGAGAAAAATGAAAATATTATAGAATCAAATTCATAATAAATTTACCTAACACTCTTATGAATTTACAAATATACTTTTGAATTATACCTTAAGAAATAAATTTGAATAGAACAACAGATTTCAATTACAGAAGTTTTTAGATTTAAACTTTCTATAATCTAGATATAATACCTTTTTTTATTCATTAAAAAGTTTGAAGAATCTTGAATGAAATTTTCAGTATACTTTATAAGCATTAAACGCTATCTTTTCTATATTTTAAACTACTCGGACTTGTTTTACATATGTTCTAAATAAGCCAACAATTAAATTCTGTTAACTTAAGTCTTACTAAAAATAATATAGACCATAAAGACTATCTTAAACAATTTCAAAATCAACTATACACATACTTGAATATCTATATCTGATTAATGTAATAATAAATCTAACTTATTTCTTAATCGCATTTTTAATTAAAAAAATTGATAATAAATTTAATAATTTAAAAGTGATTTGTTGATAGAATTAAAAAGAATTCAATTATAATTTGTTAAGATTCAAATATATATGTTAATTTTGCTTAAATTAATAAATTTTGTATTTGAAAATAACAATAATAAATTAATAATACTAAATTAGAGACAAAAATGATAATAATAATTGATAATGAGAACAAGCATAGATTATAAATTGTATTTTTGTAAATATTGATTTTATTTATCATAAAATTCTCTCAATTATTTATATAACTTAATAAACACTTGTTAAAGTAATGCAATAACAAAACTGAAGTTTTTCTTGATTGTTGAATAAACATTTACATGTAAAATAGCATTATTAATTTATTTAAATATAATGTTAACAATGCAATCGACAAATAAACCTTACGCAATAACTTGAAATTCAAGTTAATTCATCAAACAAAGAGTTTGATTTTATAACTAATCTTAGAAATCTTATTATATATCTTTTTAACTTCAAACATATTTTTAAAGTTTAAATAATTATTTAACTTATAAAAATTTAACTAAATATCTATGACCAAAAACTTTTTTGGAAATGATTTCTCCAAAAGATAAATACAATTTATCAAATAACATTAAAATAAGAAGTGGTTTTTCTTATAATTTATTATAAAATTAAATATAATTTTGACTTCAAAATAGTAGTATATATTAATTGATTATATAGTTCATTATTAATTATGTAAGATTACTAGAAGTTGTTCTGCAATCTTATTGAACTTGTCCTGAGAATACTTTCTTTTGATTGCTGTCATATTACTACTTTAAAGTAATTTGATAACTGGAAGGAATTCTTGTAAACATTATCTAAGATCTTCTTGATTATCAACATAATGAAGGGATGAAGGCAATACTTATGGGGATCGAAGTAAATTAATTGCCAAGAGGATAGCAGTAGTAGCTAGTAGGGATGATGAAAATCTTTATAGATTGAATATCAATACTTAAGACATTTGATGTCAAGAAGAGATAATTCTAGAATCATTCTTGAAGTAAAATTGATTTTGTCACACAAATTGGCTCCAGAGATTTGTCTCTCAAGAAATTTGAGTGGAGAAGTAAAGGTCAATTGAAATTAAATTGTTAGTAAAATTTTACTTTCCATTTCTGTCAATATAATGGTGATAAATACCAAGTATTTCTTCTTTTGTATATGCATTGTCACAAACACATACAAAATCTTTAAGTTCAGGGGCATAAATTTCTTCATATTTAGATGCTATGAAGAGAGAAGCAATTCCAACTAATTAAAGTTTATTTCGCATGATAGTATTTTTGGCAAGGTAACGATCGATTAAATTGATAGTCATATAAAGTGTTTCTGATTATAACTTAAATTTAAGATGCACATCGACCAACCAATCAATTAGAATTGAACGCATTTAATTGGTAATGTCTAATTGTAAGTTCATATAAAATGGAGTCTAACACAGGAATTTATGTTGATTGACACGTAGATATTCAAAAATATCAGCAACATATGGATTTACAAATTCAGGAACAGGAGGAGGTATTTCTTCTTCGATCTTCAACATAGGTTTAGAACAGATGAATTATGATGTAGATCTAGTTGGTAGTCGTTGAATGTTTGTGATCTCATTACCAAATTGTCTATTGCGTGTGGTTACAAAGTTATTGTATGATACTCGTACATAATTGTTCTCGTTGTTCGACTTCATTAATTTTTAAATTAACTGTTATAATTAAAAATTCTAATCATCAACTTATTAACAATGAATTCGCTTAATTTTTTATATATTATAATCTATTCCCAATATATAATTATAATGAACAATAAATCTTCATTCCTTTTTTAGTTCATAATATTATCAATCTACTAAATAAAAGAATTATCTCATTTTAAAATATTTAATTTGTTAGATGTCTTCCATTCAATCTCCTAAATTTTGAAGATTTCTCTACTCTCCTTCACATATTTGAGATTCCAAAATTTGAATTATGAGGCAAGAACATTTAAATGGATAAGTTCTTACAAAAATTAGATATCAAAATCTCTTTCATCATAGTTATCAACAAAATTCCCTTGAGTTTTATACAATCACATTTAAATTATCGAATTGATTTTTGCTATTATAATGCAAACCATTAAAAATTAACAGCTGAGGTATGGATCACAATCAAATTGCAGAAACAATTATTAAATATGATCTAATTAATTGAAATTGAAACTCAAAATAGATACAACAAAAATGAGTTACCCTAAATGAGCAACTACAAGAATATATAAAAATGTGATTATCAAATGTAGATGCACTGTCTTGCTTTTATAGATGAAAGATCTAAGGACAATTAGTCAAATATCATAAATTCTTTTGATTTTAATTTTATTTTTGATATTGATTGTGCTTATTTTTTCTTTAATTTAATTTTAAAAGTAAAAGATAACAACAATAGTTTTATTAAGACTTATATTAATCAGATGTAATGGAAGGAAAATTTTATATAAAAAGCTTTTATTTTATAATATCCAAAATAGCAATTGAATTACTACTTATATTTAACCTAAAAATTATGCTCTATTGAAAAAAATAAAATAAATCGATATTGTTCTAAATTAATGATAATTATAAATATTCGTTTGTTAATTTTATAGATTTTACTATAATTAATTAAAAATTTTATGTAAAAATTACATTTTAGTAATATTAATTGTATAAATGATCAGTTGGGTTAATGTTAATTGATTTTTTCAATTTTTATAAGTTGTTTTTCCATACTTTTTATGACTACTTTAAGTCTTATATTTTCCTAAGATTTTCTAAGTTGAAAACTCTTTAAAATATTATTATATATACTTTTGCATTTTTTTTTCATTTTCCTTTCAAATAAAAAGTAAATATACAATTAGAAATTAGCACTTAATGGGTTCCATAACCTAATTAATTTGATCATTTAATTTAGAAGTAATTAGTGGCCTATATATTAGCACATACTTATGATCAAGCTAGTTAATAAGATACTTTATAATATTGAAATTCTGTTCTAGGAATTATAAGTTTAGTGCAAAATATATCAATAAGTGTGATTTACTATATTTTATATTTAAATTCTCTCAAACTCTCAATTGATTTCCCCTATGAGAATGATTCCTTTCATGTATTTTCTACTAAAATCCTATATTTAAAGGATGTTTATTATGACATCCAAATTAAAACTTAAGTTAGATAATTGTGAATTTCGTAATCCTTTTTCTTACATCAGAAGTATATCACTTGGTTTATAAATAGAAATTATTCATTAAAGAGAAGAACTATTTTTATCCTTATTTAGTGAAATCAAAGGTTTTTCTTGCAGAAACACTATCAAAAACTTTATTTCAATAATAATTCTATCAAAGTTGTAAAATAACCTTGTGTTGTCAATATATATATTACACCTAGAATTCTTACCATAGCAAAAAATTTATATCGGCTCTACTTAAAGAATACTGTCTAAGTAATGCTAGGTTATCTATAATTGATGAATTTAGAGAAGTAATATATATATGTCTCACTAAATGTCTTCTTAATTAATTTGTTATCATTCTTTTATAACGTCCTATCAATATAATTCTTCCTCAAATATAGTACAATTAAGAGCATATTCAATGAACTGATTAAGAAGTAGAACAAATATTGTTCTCAAAATTCCCCAATATCTACACTCAAAATCAAATAATATTGAAACTAAAACACAAAAAAATTAAATTCCACCTTTAAAATTAAATATTATTTTATTACTTTGGTTAATTTTATATTATGTCAATTATCATATTTTATTTCTTTCACTGTTTTAAACCCTTCCATCATATACCTACTATCCTTCTTCATTTTAACCCAGAGACCAAATTTTTTTCCATTTTTATATCCACCTTGATATGTTACTTAAATATATTTGCTGAAATCATCCTTTATTTCAACCCAATTACCTATCTTAATTCCATTCCCTGCTTCATCATATGACCCACCACCACTTATCAAAACTCTACTAATATATATTTACATCCGTTTATCTAATTTTTGATCCCAATCATCCAGAAAACTTATATCCCATCTACCAAACTTTTTACCATTCTTATATTTCCCATTATTAATTACTTAAGAGGATTCACTAAATCCATCAAATACTTCCACCCAATCGCCGATCTTTATTCCATCGCCTGCTTCATCATATTACCCACCACCACTACTCTTTATTCCATAATATTCTCATTAAAACAAATTAATTTTACATTTTTTTTTATTACTAATTATTCCTATCTACCGTATACCAAGTATCCCATAAACCAACTTTTTTATCAATTATATATCGACCTTTGTAAGTTACTTAAGAGAATTTCCTATATCCATCAAATATTTCCACCCAATCACCCATCTTTATTCCATCTCCTGCTTCATCATATTACCCACCACCACTTATTAAAAATCAATACATGTTTTTACATCAATTCATTTTAATCCCAATTATATAGAAACCAAATATCCCATCTACCAACCTTTTTACCATTTTTATATCTTCCCTTGTAAGTTACTTAAGAATATTCGTTATAACCATCAGATATTTCTACCCAATAACCCAATTTAAATCCATCACCTACTTAATCATATAATCCTCCTCCACTAATACGTATTCCATAACATATTTAATAAAAAATATTATAATTTACATCTTTTTAAATGAATTATTACTCTTATCATCCTTATACCAAATATCCCATAAACCAATTTTTTTATTATTTTTATATTCACCATTATGAGTCACTAGTTTTTCATCTTATGTATTGTCATCTAAATCAATCCACTTGCCAATCTTAACTCCATCTCCTCTTATATGATATGATCCACCACCACTACTTTATCATTTTTATTAATACATAATTTAGTTATACTTAACATAATCCCATCTCCCAAATTTTTAATCGTTAAAGTATTCTCCGATCTCAAAAATTTCAGCGTTTCTATTGTTACTATTGTTACATTTTTATTTCCAGAAATTGTTAATAGGTTGTTTCCATTAACCTATTTTTAATCCATTCTCGTAGTATCCACCAACTTGAAAAATTGTGCCTTTCCAAACAGCATTCCATTTACCTATTTTTATCTAGTTTGGCCCATATTCACCTTTCCAATCTAGATATTATATCTATTCAAAATTCTAATATGTATCAAGATTTATTAAAGAGCTCTAAAGATTTACTCTATTAAGTGTATAAAAAATGATCTTTTTACTTTCTCAATATTTTCCCTTAAGATGTGAAAATTATAAGTTTATCATTATTTATGTTGACTTGAATTTTAACCTTCACAAATCTACTTTAAATTGGATTCCACTTCTTAACCTCTATTTCTTTGATGCTTTCTCTTTTATAGGTTGGTTCAATGCAAACTCTTTTGTTTTATGTAAAGTTCATTTTTTTTAAACTATTTTAATTATTTCTATTACTCTAAAAATTCTATCAAATTACAATGAATTTGTTTTTCTATAATATCAAAAGCTGATTCTATTGTATTATAAAAGAAGAAAGAATTCTGATGGACTTGATCATATGATTATGAAGAATAGGTTCCTTTATTTTTTGAAAACCCTTAGATTATAAGTTTGGCCAAGCAGTTTTAATTGCAAACATATTAAAGAGGCAGTTTAAATTTCCTTTACGTTACCAATATTACATGCATAAATAGAGTTTAGTTCTTAACAAGAGAAGAAACATCACAAATTGGCAGATTTTAATAAAGTTAGTTTTGTATGATTTATGTACTTTTTTGATTATTATTTCTAGGATCTGTTTTTAAGTTTTAATTTATTATCCATTTTGTTAGATTGCCATAACAATAGTTGAAGCACATTGATGATACTCCTCTATTCATATCTTTCCCTTTAATAGATATATTAATCCTTGATTGATTAACTCTTGATTGATAATTAGACAGACAGTGTTCTAATTTTATATAAATATTCATCCCTGATTTAAACATGCACTTAAAAATTTTAATTGAAAAATCTATCTTAAATTTAGTAATTTTGAATGATTTTACAGATTAGAATAGTATTTCAGCCTTACTTAATATATTGATTTGATCTTAATTATTGAATAAATAAATGGAAAAACCATCATTCCCTCTAAATTTTATTGAATTTTTAATTATAATTATTATAGATTATAATTGAGCCAAAATTCGGATCAAAAAAGACAAAATAAATATGAAAGAACTTTTTTAATTGCATAAATTACCTAATAGTGATAGGCTTATCTATTTAGTATTACCTAATTATATATTTTCTCTTTAACTCTTTATTTGAAAAAATAAAGGTAATTCAGCACACACCTTAGAAAGTTAAACAACAATTCAAATCTTATCAAAAGTGATTATTATAAAATAAGATAAATTGAAATAAAATTATTAAAATATTATAGTTTTAAATACATTTTCTTCATTAATAATAATCATAATAATATCACATCGCAGATTATTTGTGAATATGTTCTTAAATTATCAAATCTTAAAAACAGAATACAAACTAATTTTGATAGATAATCAAAAACAGAAATCAGATGATATTATTTTGTTATAAGAGATTTTTTAGTGATAAAAACTTATGTATTTCAGTTTTTCAAGCCTTACAGAAAAAATGATCATTAAAATCTTTTTTAATATTTGATTTCATAATTTGTAAAATAAAAAATTGAAAAAAAATTAGAAATATTTGAAGAGCTAAAATTGCATGTTTCAACCAAAAAAATTGAGTAGACTAAACCCTTAATAAAGGTTTAACCTATAATGAAATTAACTTTAGAATAATTCATATTATTCTTGCTTATTTCAAATTCTGTATAAACAAAGAAATCCCATGACCAAAAATAGTTTCTACCGATTTTGAAGAATATTTTGGGTCTATGATAAATTGATTATAAGTTCCAATTAAGGATTATGGTTGAAACATGATTAGAAAATTTGTAAGAGAATGTAAAGACAATCAGAGTTATTTGAGATAATATTATATTGTAAGGAGAAGATCCTACAATAACGATAGTAGAATTCTAATTTTAGAAACAGCACCAAAATCATAATTACAAATTATAGTTATCTTTGTCAATTTAAAATTCTTTCCCGTATTATTCTTCAGGTCCAATTATTTAAGAGACTATAGATTTTCTTGAATTATCTTATACAACTAGCCTAGCTTTTTCAGCAATCAAAATCATACGAGTGGCAATATTTCTTTTACGATTGATAGCTGCAAAAATTACAATTAATGTTAATAATAGCCAAGAACCTAACAAAATGAATATCCAAGCTAAGCATTAATCTTGGGATCCACACTCAACTGTATCTCCATTGTAGATACAACAATAATCACATTCAGCATAATCACATGAATCTAATGGAAATGTTAAAAAATTGTATACATTTTTCAGCACTGTAATAACACTCACTTTCATATACAGCGCAGAAACCTTCTTGAGTACAACACTTCAAATATTTACAATCAACAGCTGCTTTGTTACTTAAACATGTTTAACCCAAAAGAGGCACAATGAAAATAAATAGCAACATAAATTAAAAAAAATATAGATCATAATTATTCATTCGATATTTGAACATCTATCATGGCTACTTCGTAGCTTTTAGTTGGGGTTTCATTTTTTTTTGTATTATTAATAGCACTATTTTCTCTCTAGGCATTGGCTGCTCTAGTGTGGATCAATGTTATTCTTTGCATGGTTTTATTTCGAACATAAAAATAGATGACAGTGTAGATTAAACATATGGCTATCCATATTGATAAAGTGATGATTATAAAAGTGTAGCAATATTAATAGGTTTCACAATACCAATCTCCATCATACCAATAGCAGCATTCATCACAGTATCTCTAAATTCCTAGTTGATAATAATCTACAGTGTTATGAGATCATACTTACAGCATTCAGCTTGAGCATATATAAAAAATACAAAGCACAACAATATTTTCATAATTAATTAATAATCATAACATTTAATCTTTCTTCAGGCCTAACACATTCTATCCATCTAATTTGTAATAAAATTTCTTCTATTTCAAATTGTCAAAGGGATCAATGATCTTTTGTAAAAATCTCAAAGAGTCATATGCTCTGTCAAGACATTTGGCTAAACAAATTTTTTCTTATCCTGCTAATTGAAAAAATACAACTATTTATTACAAATAGGTGTAGAGTAATCTGTAAAACATGTATCTAAACAAGTCATGTAATAATTTTCCTATAAGGCAGTTTTGATATATTTTTCAAAGTCATCTTAGGGAAGAGATTTGGATTGTCCAGAGAAATTAGGTTTAAACATAAATAAAATATTTAAATTATTAATGGCAATAGTAGATTAACCTTAACATCTTCAAAGTTATATATATATATATATAAAAGAGTAATCATCAAGATTTAAACATGTTATAAAATTCTTCTTCTGTTATATATAAACTATCCGAGGTGTTTAGAAGATGCCAAAGATTCGAATGGTTCTTACCCATTAAATGACAGAAATCTGATTCTGATATCTTACCATCTTGATCATAATCGATCAATTAAAAACAAAACTTCTGACATTTCTTTGTTTATAATTTATCTCTGGCTACTGATGCTGCTAGAAATTCTATAATTTAAAAGAATGATAATACCTTTATAAGTTAGTGTATCATCTGGTTATTTATTTAGAGTAGTGTAGAGATCATCAATTTATTAGGAGGAAGTTTGGATGTTGAGTTAATATAAAGATTTCTTAAATTCCTATTTCGAAATCTAGCCATCTTGATCTGCATCTAAAAATAAAAAATTTGAAATGGCTTAACCATGATCATCACAATTTTGACAAAAATAAGTAATGAGAGAGAATATTAATTCTTCGAATAGAGTAGTAGAATGATAATTTATTAATTTGAATATAAGTTATTGATTTATTTGACTTACAAATTTATGTTTAATAAACCAATCCTCTTGTAATGCTTATTATGCTGTTATTCTTTTATTAGGATTAACCTATAACATCTTAACCAACAAACACTATAATTCTGGAGTAATAGATTTATCAAATGAGAGATTTCCACTTTTTATAGCATTTTTCATCTCCTAATTGGTCTTCCCCATAAAGGGATATCTTTTATGAACTAAATAGAATAAAGTAACCCCACAAGCCCAAATATCAATTTATTTGCCATAGTCTTTGCTAAAAATCTCAGGTGCCATAAAGTACATCTTAAATTAGTTTTGAATATTCTTACTGATCCTAATTAAGAACTCAATTTTCTATTCTTCTTGATTTCAGTAGAAATACCAAAATCAATAAGTTTGATGAGAGTGTTACCATTATTGTATTGATATAAAATATTCTCTGGTTTGATGTCTCTATGTACTACATCTTGATTGTGAATATAACTTAGAGCCAATAATAATTGATAACAAATATTCGCAGCCTTTTCTTCTGTGAATTTATTATTGTTCTAAATATCTTCCTGTAGATCAGTACCTTGAAGCAACCTACTTAAAATAAATAAATCTACTCAATAATCATATTATAGCTATGTTCATCTTGGAATACCTCTATTGCCTTTACAATAAATGGATGATCTAACTTTGATAAAATCTCCATCTCTCTTAAAGATTTCTTACTCAATGAACTCTATTGTTTTTTTATTTGTTTCATAGCTCTTAATTAATCTAAAAATATAAATATATTATACTTGTTTATTTATTTCTAACAATAAACACTTCTCCATAACTGCCAGAACCTAAGGATCTTTCTATCTAGTAGGAATCAGAGTAGCACTGATATCGAAACTTAACAAAATCATCAGAGGTAATATGAAATTTTGATATCACAACTGAATCATTAGGTGTTGGTGAATTGAGAGGTGACCTTTACATGATATCCGGAGATTTGGGTATCATGGACTTGGTGGTAGTGAATTCTTTATCGAAATCTGTAGGAGACAAGGATTCCTCTATTATTTCATCTTCTTCCAATTGTTATTCAATTATTGGTTTAAGAAAGTAAACGCTTGTACTTAATTGAGTTTTGTATTCAACTGAACAGGAATGTGATTAACAAATTGATCCCATTTATATAAATAATTATTAAAAATATAATCAATTAAAAGAGAATGTATGAGATTATTATTATTGTGGTTCATCATCTATATTGAGAAAGTGATCAATGTAAGTGTTACCCTTTTACAATTTATTATATCTATTCTTCAACATTATTTCCTTCATTAATTATATATATATCATACTGTTCTTCCTTCAAAATGTTTGTTTATCTAACACCATTTACTCCCATACTTCTGTTACAAGCTTAATAACAATTTATCCTCTTCCTCATTCCAACCCTACTTATTCTTAATCCCAGGACGTAATTAATTCATATAATGCTCTCTTATTTGTTTTCCATTCCTACCCTGCATTCCTCTCTTTAATTAACTTTTCATACTTGCAGCAATCAAAGCCCAATTATTAAATTATGAATTGTCCTATGTAAATGACAAGATTATCTGGTTCTCCTCTTCTGTCCACTTCTTCTTCTTCTCTTATCCACCACTCAAACGCTACCAGTGTTATTTACATTATGAAACTGTCCTTCCTTCCAAAAATTTCACTATAATCTCCCACTCTCCTTTGTAAATTTGAAACAAATCTTCCAAACTTTTATTCTCTTCCTCACTCCACGTCTTAATCTTCCTTTTCTACAACACACTATTAATCATTCAAATCTTACAGGTTCTTCTCTATTCTTCTTCCTAATTACTTTCTACAACGTTCCAGAATTACATGTTCTTGATTGACTGTAAAATCATAATACTAAATTCCCTTACGTTCCTTGAAATTAAGATTCATCCTCTGACCCATCTGATTCCACCTCCTCCCTCATACAAAGAGTTGAAGATATCTTCTACATCTCACTCTAATTCTCTTCAATTAGATCCCTATTGTTGACTTAGTCTATACTATCAAACGCTTTAAAATAACTCATACTTTTTCAAATCACCTTCATATCTCATCACATCATTCTCTGCCAATCCTTCGAAATCAATGTAATCTTCTTACTCCTCAAATCTGTAGTCCTCATTCTGAAAATCAATCTATTCAGAGTAGTTCATTTGAAATTTTTTATATAAGTATTTATGATAATCAACATAAATTAATATTAATATATATTTCTCAACTGAAATCTAAACACTACAAAAAAAAGTTTATTAGTTTAATCTAAAAATTTAATAAGACTAATTAACAATAAAGCATCTGCCTCATTAAAAAGAATATCATTTGATAATTAATCTATGTCTTCCTCACGATTTAACATATCAAATTTAATGCTTAATTTATTATTATTTAATCAATAAAAAAGATTTTAAGACTAAAGATAGAGGAAGATATGAAAAATCATACCATATAGAAATCTAAGATCCTCAAATTCTTAATATAATTTACTTAGATAATTTAAGTTAGAGGCTTAAATAAATATCACCTCAAATTGTAATCATATTTTTCTATGACAATGACATCTTCCATAAACTCCTCCACAAACATAACAAAATTGAAACTTACATCTACATGTCATATGATCACATCCTTAATTCTTTTCAACCCAAAACCTACATTAAGGACATTATTTATATTTAGCACCTTAAACAAATTTAAAGAATTAATCATCCAAAACTTTTTCGTTTCTCTATATTAATTCATTTTAGATTTTTTATTTATAAGCCTAACATGTTAATCCATGATGATATTCTATCTTACAATGAAGACAGTACTATTTCTCACAAGAAGGACAATTAAATTAGGCATCATCAGCTATAAATACATATTTGCAATCAGGAGTTGGACACCATGAATACTTTATATGATAAACTTTGAATACTTCATCACCATGATTTTCAATATATTACTTGAAAGTAAATTATTGGAATTCAATTAGATTTTGATCATCTAACACTTCAATTAAATCGGAATATATCATTTGCTTTTTACACTCAATTGTTGGACAACATAGAGGGAATTAACGTGCTTAAATTTAAGTAACACAGTATTGATTCAAACACTTTTGATGATAAATATGAGTGCATTGTAAAGTTGCCATTTCTATAAAGGAAATAACTTCTAAACATATCTTGCATTCTATTTAATTATTTAATTCATCTTCCTATTATTTTTTCTTTTTTCTTATAACTTCTTCCTTCTAAAAAGAGGAAATTAACTCATTTTAATATTCTGAATCAAATCTAAAAAAAATGAATACATTTATAAAATATACTCAAGCTAAATTTGTTTAGCAAATTGTAAATTCTTTTCTTCATCATTTAGATAATTATTCTATTAATATGAATTCTATTATTTTTAATTGATTTAAATGATTTCACTTTTTTATTGTTAATATTAAACATCATTGATTTACTAGAATCTACATAAAAATATTTAACTTACTTGAGTGTGTTCTCTTCCATTTGATTACAAAGCTGTAAAAGCTAAAAAAATATAAAATAAAAATAAACATCTTAATTTCCATTCAAAGCCCTATTATATATATTACAAATTTGTTCTTATGTATACACTTGCATATCAATAAATTCTCTTAAGGTTTTGATCAACTCTAAATTTTATCTAAGTTTTTAATTAATATTTTGATTAAGATTCTTTCCTTGTAGAAATCCTAAAAGATAAGTGTCCATGATCATTTCATCAGCCTATGTTGATTAGAAGCAAAATACATTTTTGCTTTTTAAGGAAAATTTAATTTCCTTAGTTAAGTATTCAATATCAATCATAAAAAATATAATAATAAAGTTAGATTTTTACTAATTAGTTTAGTATAATCTAATGGAGACTCAGAAAAAATTATAGAATAAATTAATTTAAGTCGTTCTGAAGTTTAACTTAATATTACTATTATTGTCAGGTATCTAAAAAAACAATAAAGAATATTTAATTAATAAAAATAATGAGCAATTTCATACCAGAGACTAGGACCTTTGGTAAATTTGATCCTTTATTTACGAATAAATATGATAAGGTAGGCCCAGAATTTGGACAATTATAATAATGTAAGGTTTGTTTGAATATTGAAAGTGAAAAGTGATTTCTTGGCTGCTAATGTTGGAAAGTTTGAAGTACAACCTGAGATTCCTAAGAATATTGAAGGATTAGTAATGAGGACAGCTACAACATGTAAAGAGTATTGATTGATAAGGGTAGAGAGAACTCCAGTAACAATGGCTTGGTTTAGAAGGACAACATCATTTGAGAGAAATGGAATATTTAATATTCACACTCCAGTAATGAATACTAGAATATTACCATGGATTTTCTTTATTTTCATTGCTTATGGTTGGTAAGGATTTTAAGTTTCGTCATGGAACTCTGTAGTCAAGAAAGATTCAAATGAACCGTAAGAAAATCTGAATAATCAAATAGTCGTACCACTCCTTATGATAAATTATCGTTGAGAGAATTACCACCTGCTAAAAGTTGGGCTAGACCAGGTTGAGTAGAATATGCATGAATAATTATTATATATTAAATAAAAAACAAAATATTAATATATATATCCAAGGAGATTTAATATAAGGTATCTTAAGTTTCTATAACTGGGTGATAAATATTAATAGAATAATTATTTATAAATATTTTTTTTTATGATTTTCAATTTCCTATTTCTTATTGCTACAATAGAAGTAAATTTGGCTATAGTTTGCAATCACAAATGTGCTACTTGTGAGCCTTTTGACTCTGAAAAGTGTTTAAGTTGTGCACCAACTAGAATATTATAAAATAATTAATGCATTTGTGCATTTCACCACCAAGAGTTATCAAGTACTCTTAAGAGTGGTAATTGCTTTAAGTGCAATGAGAATTGCCACACTTGCAGTTATGATGATCCTAATAAATGCTTAAGTTGTGGGGATCCCTAATTGACTAATAGAATATTATCTGGCGGCAAATGCGAATGCAAAACTGGTTATTAAGAAATTTATTCTTAATATAATTGTATTAACTAAAATGATAAGAGAATTGTTAATTTTTTTTATAGGATCACTCGAAGTAATAATTAAAATTTGATTGTAATATAAACAATTAAAGATAGTGATGATTAATCTAAATCTCTTTTGGAATAAAAAATAAGAAGCCAATAATTTTATGATCCATCCATAGGTAATTAAATGACAATAACAAATTCATAATTAAATATTGGAACAATACAAACAATAGTGAATAAAGATACTTTGAATGGTGAATATTTTCCATACATTAATAAGAATCTGTTTGTTTTGGCTGTGAAATAGAATTCTTAGCCTTAAACATTTTTTTGGGATATATTATTAGAATCTAATACTAAACCTTCATCTTAATTATTTTAGAGAGAAGTAAATGGTAGATTGTATTATTTTAATATCTTCTAACACTTTAAAGATTAAAACTTAATCATTTAAATGGTAATAACAGATGGTCTTCCATTATTGAATAGAAGAATCTTGATATAAAAAAGATTTTTATAAGAACCTATATATTATATGCAATACTTCTGTTTAATTAGTTATAAATCAGATTCCATACTTGGATAACCTGATTTGAATCATATAATAAATAACTTTATGAATTTTTTAGAACATTTTCCTAATTGTGAGGAATATGAATTTGATATAAATGGAAATGGAGATTGTAAAAAATGTTAGAATTTATTCAAATTTGATTTATCATCACATTAATGTGTTTGTGAATTTCCTTTAGATGAAAAGGGAAATTGTTATAAAAAGTGCAATAATTCTGATTGTGCAAGTTGTGTTGACAATTTATGTATTAAATGTTCAGATATAACATAAAACACTTGCATAGAATGTGATCATGGTTACTATTAAGATGGTTAATACTGTGTATAATGCAATGCTAAATGTAAAACTTGCAATTCAGCTAATAATTGTTTATAATGTGCAAACCTCTATTACTAAGATAATTAGGATTGTCTTGTTTGTCAATCTCCTTGTGAAAATTGTTTATCTCTAACTTAATGTAAATCTTGTCTAATTGGATATTATTTATCAAATGATAAATGTGAATAATGTTCATTATCAATAAATAAATGTATAAAATGTGACAATCAAACAAATTGTCTGTAATGTTAAATAGGGTATTATTTAGATTCTTTAAATAAATGTACTGAATGTCCAAGTGGATGTTCAAAATGTAAATCTTCTTCTATATGCACTTTATGTTAAGATGGCAATTATCTTGAAGTAACCATAATTGATGTTTAAGCAAATTGTAAAAAATGTCCTTAATATTGTACAAAATGTAAAAATTCATCTTAATGTACACATTGTATCCAAGGGTATTTTGAAAAAGATTAAAAATGTATTAAATGTGATTTGAATTGTAAGACTTGTTATGGAAAATCTAATGAATGTTATTCTTGTAATTCAGGTAAAGTACTTAAAGATAAAAGTTGTATAGATTGTAAGTCTCCTTGTTTAACATGTGATACAACAGATGAAATGTGTACAACATGTATAGATGATACTTATTATTTGAATATCAATAATAAATGTCTTTAATGTGAAACACCATGTAAGACATGTACATCTTAATAACATTGTTTAAGTTGTAAAAATGGATACTAATTAAATACACTTAATAATAGATGTATAATATTGGATTCAACATCAACAAATTGTAATGATGGTTATTATATGGATTAAAATAATACATGTTAAATTTGTTCTACAGATTGTAATACATGTTAAAATAATAATTAATATTGTATTACATGCAAGATTGGCTATTTTCTATAGAATAATTAATGTCATTAATGTGATTCTAATTGTATTGAATGTATTTCATTTACTGAATGTATCAAATGTAAAACACAATATATTGCAACTATTGATAAGAAATGTAAATTAAATATCTGTCCCAATCCTTAATGTACATTATGTTATTCTGAGGATACTTGTTAAGATTGTGCAATTACTTAATATGTCTCTTAGAATACTTGTTTAGTATGTGATGATAATTGCAAATCTTGTAATTTAAATGCTTAAACTTGCACATCATGTAAAAATGGGATGTTTTTGGATACATCTACTCATTAATGTATTTAATGTTCATAGAAATGTGTGAATTGTGAATCTACAAGTAATAATTGTATATTATGTAATCATCATTATTATTTATCTAATAATGATTGTTTATTATGTAGTATGAATTGTTATACATGTCAAACTTAATCTGATATTTGTACTAGTTGTTAACTTGATTAATATCTCTCTGGTACATAATGTCTTCCTTGTTCTAATATAATGACTGGATGTAATAGATGTACCAATTCTTAGATTTGTACAGGTTGTTAAATTGGATATTATTTTAATACATATGATAAATCATGCATAAAATGTAATTAAGAATGTTCAGCATGTATATCTTCAACAAATTGTTCTGAATGTTCAAATATTGCATATAAATATGATTAAACAACTTGTAAAAAATGTCCAGTTGAATGTCAAACCTGTACATATAATGGGTCTACAGTAATTTGTTCGTAATGTTCTGATGGATACTTTTAATAATTAAATAATTCTAATTGTCTACCATGTAAATCACCTTGTAAGACATGTAAAGATGATGAAAATAATTGTCTTACTTGCTAAAATACTGGTGGCGTAGCAACAAATCAAAAATGTTAGGAATGTAAAATATCTAATTGCAAAGAATGCATAATAATCTCAATTAATACTTAAAACTGTAATAAATGTATGCCTGGTTATGAATTAAAGAATAATTAATGTTAATCATGTACTAATAATTGTATATGTGATCAGGGTTACTATTTTGATAAGGATCTAATTAAATGTATCAAATGTGATCCTTCTTGTACTGAATGTGAATATAGTTCTACCTAATGTACATCATGTAATTCTTTATAGTATCTAAATAATAATCAATGTCTCAATTGCTAATACCCTTGTTAATCATGTACAAGTTCTACATAATGTACAAGTTGTATTGCTAATTTATAATTAATAAATGGAGTATGTTAAACATGTTAACCTACTTGTATTTCTTGTGTAAATAGTTTATGTGAGAAATGTTAAGATGGATACTTTATAGATTCCAATTCTCAATGTTAAACATGCAAAAGTCCTTGTGTTACTTGTTCATCATTACATATCTGTTTATCCTGTGTATCATCTCAATATACCTTAATTAATAATTAGTGTGAAAATTGTTAATAACCTTGCTAAGAATGTGATGAATTTGGATGTACTAAATGCAATTTAGGATATTATCTTAAAGATAACACTTGTATTAACTGTTCTGATAATTGTTTAGAATGTATTGGATACTATTCTTAAGGTTAAGAATGTCGTAAATGTGAAGATAATTGCTTATCATGTGTATAAGAAAAATGTTTCGAATGCAAAGAAGGCTATTATTAATCTGGAAAATTTTGTAATAAATGTTAACAGAATTGTCACACTTGTAATACATCTGATAAGTGTACTAGTTGCAATTAATCATATTATTTAAGTTAGGATTAAAAGTGTTTAAATTGTTAAGAAGGATGTCTATCTTGTACTAATGGATAAGATTGTATTGTCTGTGCATAAGGGTATTATCTAGAAAATACTCCTTAAAATAAGTGCACCAAATGTAATATAGATAATTGCACAAGTTGTCAACATTAAGATTAATGTATTTAATGCAGAGATGGGTACTATTTAAAAGATAACAAATGTGAATAATGTTCTCCTGGATGTCTCAAATGTAATATATCTGATGATCCTGAGATTGGATCATCTATTTGTTTAGAATGTGATATCTTTGTTGTGAATTTTCTAAAATAAGAAAATGGATAATGTATCTTATCATCTATTTGTAATGAAATAGGAATGTTCAAAAATGAATAAGGTTTATGTTAAAAATGCATTGAAAATTGTTCCAAATGCTCATCTCTAAACTACTGTGATAGTTGCTATTTGCCGTTTACTTATAATCAAGATTCAAACATTTGTAAAGGAGTAGATGATCCTTCACCCATAATGCCAATTGTTATTACAATTTCTTGTGTAGTATTCGTCTCATTCGGTATCCTAATTCTTTATTACTATTATAAAAGAATCCTTAAACCAGATAATGAAATTATGAATCTAAGCCCTTGAGAAAAATTGATAATTATTTATATATATATATATATCACTTTTATTTTTTCTCTTTTTCTATCATATAATGTTTTACAAAGGCTTTTATTAATTTCTCATATTGTTGTTTATTCTCTACATATATTCTTGCCAAAGATCCCATAGTAGGGGATTTAGGATTTGGATTATACAGAAATCCCTCCATTCCCTTCAATATTTCTACACAAGTAGTTGCTGGAGTGTAACCTATTTTATTGTTCAAAATATCTATGCATGTTGCTCCATTTTCATATATATTCATATGTTAAAACTATCCTCCATATAAACTCCACTAATATTAAGGTGGATCGCTTGGATATCCTTTTGGGAAAATTAAAATTCCTGGGAATTCTCCTCCTTCCCAAATCGTACCTTCCTTCCCATATATGGTGACATTCCATTTCTTATAATTTATTGAATTGTTTTATTTATCAACAGCAACTGTCATATTCTCCAATACCCCTTCATCAATGGCATTTAAAACAGCATTGAATTCTATCTCTAACCTATTTCTAACCATGTCAATCATTTTATTATTTATATTATAGTGATTAATATGTATTTTTTTAGAAAATAATTCTACTTAATTCTAATAGAAATATCTTCATTCCCTAAATGAATTCCTATAATTATCTATTTTTATTTACTTTATACTCCATAAATTCAGCAATATAATCTGTTTTACAATCTCTTCTTAAATAATTAGATATCAATCAATTTATCAATTAATTTCCAACTTAAATGTTGTGCACAATCACATATACTATTTTCTTATTAAATTATCTATATCATAGCCTTATACTATCTTAAATAAACATATCATAATAATACAAATTTAAATATCTATATAATCTCCTATATCTATTTATGTATGTTGTAACTATAGAATTCAATTAAATTGTCTATCAACTTAGTCTTAGTATATAATATGTGTTAATCTATTTAATTCATAATTATTAACTGTTTTAAATAATTTCAAAATAACATATGAAATCAGGCAGCTCATGGTTGAATGCTGTGTAAATGAATCCTCTTGACTTTGCTGAAATTGATTACTTAGATCCTGCTTTAAAGGATGGACATAAGGTTCTTTATGATCGCATTTTAAATATTAATATTCGATTCTAAGATCGATTCTCTGAAGTCTAAGAACTTAGTTAACCAGAACCTATTCGTCTTAGAGTTTTATAACTAGTAAGGATATTGTTTAATTAAGGGGAATTGATAGTAATCCATTATCAATTAAAATTGAAATAAGTTCAGAGAAAGATTTATTCTTTTTGTTTCATCATGAAGCCACTGTTAATAGTTTCACTTAAATAAAAGCATTATAAAATTTGTAAATGCCTTTTAAGGATTATGCTTAAATAGCAATTGCTACTTTAAATAAAGTTGAATAAAATTATAATGGGTATGTTATGATCTATATAAAGTTAGTTATGGAGCCATATTCTAAGTTATGTTGGATGGTTCAGCAAGATTGGAAATTAATTAGACAACTGAATTTAGAAGTGTACACATGATCCACTTTGACTTTCATTAAGTTGAGGAGTCTTTCCTAAGATAAACAATAGTATTTAAATACAATCAACAACGAAAAGAAATTAAATATCTTACTCAATCATTAAACGAATGTAAAATGAGAGCCACTGGAACATTTAAATGATTTAAACATTTATATATACGTGGTCATACAATATCAATTTTACAACTTTTCATTAACTTTTTACTTCACTTTATCTTGAACATTCTAAATACCCTTATCAATTTTGTCATGATGTTTCAAATAAAGAGGATGAACAAACTAAAATGATATTATATAAATAATACCTAATCATACAATTTCTCAGCTCCTTTAATTTGTGGATGGAATAAACCAACAAAGAGAGCTAATTTCAAGATATGATAGAAGGGAATAAATTCTAATGCAAATCCAATGGTAGCATCTGTCAAAATGATTATTGAAAATAAAATCCAATAGGTTAACCATTGTTTATCATCATTTTCACCTACATTTTATGAAAGAATAATATACCTTATGACTCAATGGCTTAAATACTTCTGTAAGCTGGATAGATGATGGAAATGAATGTGGAGAGAAAACGTGCTGCAATTCCAAATAATATACTGAAAAGTGCAACAGAACCTCCTATAAAAATCACATGAGCAGGTCTAATTCCAATTTTATTGCATGGACCTTTCAGTATTTCTATTTAATCTGTATTATCAAGTCCACATCTTGTAATTAATGGATCAAGCTTTGATAACACTATGTTCATCATTTTATTAAATTAAAAATTATTAAAATTTCTAAATTCATGTTCATTCACTTTCTACTGACCATCTTGCAATTCTATCCAAATTATCATTTAATAATTTTTATGCCTCTTAGACTCTATCCAATATAAACTATCTAATTCATATTATATCATTATTTACCTCTAATCATTTCTGTCTTACAATGTCTCTCCTACTTCACGAACTGCCAATTTCTTAGTATTCAATTAAAATTCCTACTCTTAAAAGTGTCCATCCAATTCTTAATGTATTCTAGTACTTTAAGCCAATGAACTAAATATAAATAGAACAAAAATATAATACCTTCTGATTTCTCCACTCAATTTATTGTATAATCTAATATTTTCTTATTCCTTCTCTTCATCAATTGCCAAACTATTCAAAACAGCATCTCTTAATCTATTCAACAATTCTTAAATATGTTCAACTTACTCAGTTTATAAATGAGTTGTAATCTATATGTAAACAATAATTAATTACTTAAGCTAATACTTCAATATGCTTTCCTCTTCCTAATGCTTTGATTTCATCCAACAAGTTATCCTTTTCAATCAAACTATGTCCACCTCCTTATTATAATTCATTCACACGTTCTAATAATTATCCTATCACATCCAAAATAGCATTCTAATCACCAACTCTCTTTTAATATGCTTATTAATCATTTGCAAATAATCCATCAATAATAGTTTATTAGTTATTCAACACTTAAATTCGACTTGCAGCTTATTCTACAGATACTCTTAATTCTTCAACTTCATTTGCCAATCCTTAAAATGTAGCTTCCATCTCTTCTTATTTCTCATTGAAATATTTCTCATCTTCTGATTAATCATCTGCCAAATGCTTTCTCAACTCTTCAACATGATCATTTAGACCCTATAATGTTTCACCTTTCTGAACCATCACCAATAACTCTCCAAATAATCTACCTCCGAATTCACTTTATTTAGACTGTTCCCTTGTAAACCAACACTCATTACATAAGTTTTAAACACATCACTAAATGCACTATGATCTGCTGTCTATAACATCACATTGCTGCCAGCTGTCACCAACATTATACATAACAATCCAAATCCAATTCGATTCATACCCGTTTTTTATATAATTAATAAAATATCATAAAAATTTACAATCATCACCAACACATGGTACCATCTTCATAAACTTTAATCCATTCCTTTATTTGTTTTCCACTGTACTTCGATTCTTCTACTTATATATAGAATTGAAAGTCATAACTTATTTAAATTGATCATATCTAATCAACCCCATATTCAATTCCTAAAATATCCCATCAATCTTCTCCTAATTAATCACTATCCCTCTTCTACTCATAGCAACCCTATAATCATTCTTTGATATATATTGTCTATGTTTAACATCATACCAACAGAATAAATTATCCAATCTATCCTAAGTTAAATAAAATGGTTGATTCAATAGAGCAGCCATAAAATCTGTATATGATATATAAAACCCTTAATCATTTTTACTAAACTTCTCCATAGGTAATTACTTTAACAACTTTGTCTTTCCTTACAACTCCAAAAACTCCTGAAATTCAAATTCATTAATAGTTCCACTATTATCCCTATCCAATTCTTCAAATTTCACTTTTAAATATTTCTATTACAAATCTGTTAATTGTGATAATAGAATTTTCAATGCTTACTTCTTAAATTAAGTACTCTCACTATATTGTCTTAGCAATTCAATTATTCTCTCAATCTCTAAACTATTTTCTTCACTTTACATAGTTGTTAATAATCTATACTAATTTGGATCACGTATCATCCATGTATGCTTTAATGCTTATAAACATGTAATTCTCTTATTTGGATTAGGTTCCAATAATTTAGTAATTAATTCCTTACACTCTGCTGAAATATTTTATTTAAACTTGAGATTAGGTTTATTTATTTATTATTCTAATTATTGAATATTCTATCCACTAAATGGAGGTTCACCAAATAGTAATGCATACATTATGCAACCTAAAGACCATTCATCACATGTTTCTGAATACACTCCTTTTAAAACTTCTGGAGCCACATAAATAGGAGTTCCAACTTTAGTTTAATGTCTGCATTTAGATCTCTATTATTAAGGCTTTTTTATAACTTGTTCACGCTTACTTAATCCAAAGTCAATAATTCTTATATCAAATTCTCCATCAGCAGTTGCTAACATCAAATTCTCAGGTTTTAAGTCTCTATGAATTATTCCTCTTTCATGTAAATATCCCACAGCTGAAAACAATTATCTCATGATTATTTACGTCATTCTTTCACTTAATGCTCCATTGTTTAAGATCTATTATAAGAGTTCTCCACCTTTACAGTACTCCATCACAAAATAGAAGTGATTTTAATCTTCATATTCTTCATGTACTCTAATAATGTTTGGATGATCAAGTCTTGATAAAATCTCCAACTCTCTTTAGATCTACTCAAAACCTATTCTCTGTTTATCTATGCATTTTATCGCATAACACTTCCCTTTGAATCCATACTTCTCTTAATCTATTTTGTAACCAATTTAAACTGTAGCAAAATTACCACGACCGATTACTTATCCCAATTTGTAAAAATGACGAATGTCTTATTAACTGAATTACCTAACTTCTGAATTCTTTTGGACCTTCTAACGAACATTTGAACTACACAAACCCATTTATTTGTATTAAAAAAATAATAAAAAGTTTATTTTCCACTGTGGAAAATGAAATCATATTGAAATTTATATAAATGATTACATATATGTAATCGAAACTAATATTTCCATTAAAAATATATTGTTATATATACTTCATTCATAAAATTTATTTATTTAAATATGAATTCTTTTGATTGCATAATTAATATCCTATTATTTTTAATATTAATAATCATAAATTATACAACATAATCTAACTAATATTATATCTATTTAAATTTATAATAAGAGTTGTAAGAGTTTAAGAGTCTAAGTTTCTTAAAAGTTTTGAAAAAGAAATCTTACTACAATAATGTTTTGCCAATATTAAGTATGTAATTTTATTTCAAATAAATTTATAATCAAACTTAATTAATTAGAATTTTAATGATTACTTTAAAAGGTTGAATAACTTTTAATCAATTCTATCATTAACTCAAAGGGGAGATAATTGAAATTGAAATTGTTATATATATATATATATAAATGATATATTCCAATACTAAGGAATTTTCCTATTTATTAATTTACAGATCCTGGATTTATTAAATATTTCCCCAAATTTTAAATATATTATCATATGTAATTAGATTCTAATTTTATCTTGGAGATTACAAGGTGATAGAAAGCATGATGATTTCTGTAATTGTTGTTCATAATATTTGATATTAATAGTTAACCTATATATGAAACATCATGTAAAAATATTATTAATATCAGTACAAAAAAAATCCTATCACAAACCATTAATTTAAAAAAGACTATATAAAGAAAGAGATAGAAAGATTATTTTTTTGTTAAAACTTAAGAGATTGTCATACTTCTTTTTATTATATTCTATAAAAAAGAATGAATCTGAATTACTTTATCTCCAATATTAATTTTTAATCATCTATTATTAACAATATTCTATGATTGTTAATTAAAAACCTTTTTATTATTGTTATTTTAATACTTAGCCAATGCACTATAATAATATTTTATATATAAATATTTCAATGGATGGCTCTTGTTTTTAATATTTTGATTAATTTTATTATAAAACAAATAATTGTTATTATATATGGATTAAGAAATGATTCGCAAGTGGTTGAATTATTAGAAAATTTAAAGAGTGATAAGTGCATAACAAAATTTGATGAGGAATGTATTGATAGTCCTCCAGAAATTAGACCATGATACCTGATATTGATGATAAGTATCAAATCAACATAGCTAAGATGTCGAATGAAAAAAATAAAACAGTATACAGTTATGCTGTCCATAGAAACACTAAGATAGGAGAGACAATCTAAAATTATATTATCTAAGCTTAGAACAGGGTTACTCAAAGAAGAAGACAAATCAAACCGATTCGATTCAGAACTCAATAAACAACTAGAACTGATAGTAGTGCTGAACGTTCATACAATATATGTCTTTAACACTCTATTTATCTTAACAATCGTAAATCTATTAGAACAAGTTCTGTGATTACAGCAATAAAAACATAATAGTCGAATTCACAATTGAGTTTTTATAAGAAAAGCTCAGTGCCCAAATTAATCACTAAAAGAAACACATTATTTTCTTAAACAAGACATTCTCAATAAAATGAATTTATTAAATATGAAAAAATATGATGCTATTATTATAGGTGGTGGTCACAATGCACTTGTGGCAGCCTGCTATCTTAAACATAAAAACATCTTGCTTCTAGAAAGAAGACACATAACAGGAGGAGCTGCTTAAACAGAAGAAATATATCCAGGATTTAAATTCAGTCGATTCTCATATTTACTTTCATTGATGCGTCCTTCAATAATCAATGAATTGAATCTATATTCACATGGATTGAAACTCTTTAGAAGACCCATCTCCAGTATAACAGTCAGCAAGAACAAAGGAGAGTATCTTCTGATGAACTCAGATTCAACTTTTTGTAAATAGGAAATAGCTAAGTTCTCCAAAAGAGATAGTGAAGTATATGATGAATATAACTAATTCCTATCAGAAATTATAGATTTGTGGAGTTATTATTAAGATAAATATCCTTATGACACATCTGCTAGAGGTAGAGGATAAAACATAAAGAAAAGTTTTGATGATCTTGGATTATTGTTGAAGATAGGCTAAGATGGATGGAAAAATAAGGATAAAGTACATCTTATATTATATTTAATTAGATATATGATTACATTTAATTTATGTCATAATCGTCAAGTTAATTCTTAAATAAATGGTTTGAATCTGACATCTTAAAAGGAACACTCATAACTGATGGCATTATAGGTGAAATGATATCAATTGATACTCCAGCAAGTGCATATATCTTATTGCATCATGTAATGGGTGAGATATTCCCAAATTCAAAAGGAGAATGGGCGTTTGTTGAAGGTGGAATGGGATCTATTTCCAAGATTCTAACTAAATTGAATGAATAGAAAGGGGTAGAAATCAAGACCAATATAAGTGTGGAACAAATTCTAACTTCTAATAATTAGGTTACTGGAGTGAAATGCTCGGATAATAATACTTATTATAGTGATACCATAATAAGCAGTGTAACTCCAAGAATCACTTTTGAGAAATTCCTATCTAAAGATTAACAAGCAAAGAATCCTAAATATTTCAATGATGTTAAACATATGGAATATAATGGAGCTTGTACTAAATTTAATTTTGCTGTATCTGAAATGCCAAAATTTAAATGTTTCGAAGGAACAAAATATGAAAAGCCTGAATCTGTATTAACTGGTACTACTCATATAGGATGTGAAAAATTAGATACATTAAGATAAGCATATTAAGATTGCATAAATGGAAAGTATTATCTATTAATTATTCATATTATAGATCATTTAGTGATAATTTATTTGTAGATTTGGTTGTTCCTACTGTTCATGATAAAACTATTGCTCCATAAGGGTAACATATTGTATAATGTCTTGTTTAATATACTCCTTATAAAGCTAATTGGAATGAGTAAATCAAATAATAGTTAAAGGAGTAGGTTATTGATTACATTTCTCAATATGCTCCTAATTTCAAGTATCTTTATTTTCATTACAATTAGGAAGTCCATACTCTACACTGATATGGTAACACCGTAGGAGATTGAGTAACTTCTCAATATGACCGAGGGTAATATTTTCCATGGTGCTTTGACTCTAGACAAATTGTATGGAAATCGACCTAGTAATGGATATAATAGTTATGGAACTCCTATAAATGGACTTTTCTTATGTGGTTCTGGAACTCATCCTGGTGGAGGTGTAATGGGGGCTCCAGGAAGGAATTGTGCAATGTATATTAATAACTATGTAAAATGAGATACATAATAATTATCATCAAATCAAAGTATTGAAAATAGAATTTAATTTATTTTTCATTTCCATTTTCATATGATCTATAAACTCATAGAATATTTAATCATTCATAGAATCTATAAGAGGTTCAGCAACACTCAAAGAATTTTTTAAAATATTCAATCTGAACTTCCTAGTAGATTTTATTTCTTTCATTTCTCTATTATTAAATGAAATTTCACTTTCTGAATCATTTAGTAATTGTTATTATTGTTCCTTTTTTTAATATTTTGTTATGTTTTCTTACAGTTCAAATATACATTTTGCTTAACTCGATTAAATGTATTGTTCTTATGGATTTATATTTACATCCAATGATATATTCTATTAATTTTATATATTTTAAATATCCTCTATATCTGATTTATCTAAATCAATATATTACTAATAATTAGGAGAGACAACTATTTATGATTCTGGTTAACTAGATTCCTCCTCTAGTAAATTATCCGAAGTCTCTTCTACTATGTCATTAGATTAATCATGTATAATAAAATGGTTGATTTCAAGTTGAGATTTGTCATTCTAGATATTATTTTATCTAGTTTCCAAAATCTGTATGTCTTGATTGGACTCATCACATTATTCAGGAATTTAGACAAGAATTGGAGATTTGGCTGTTTTTAATATTTAATGAATGTATACCAATAATAAATGAATATGAGATATCTTCATCAAGTATTTCAATTACATTTGGTGGTATTACATCATTTATTTTAATGAATTTACATTGTTTTAACTTGTGTTACTTGAATAGTGCAATTGTTCCATTCCATTCTTAACATCTCAAGCATTTAATCTAGATGTCTCCAACTATTTTGGCTGCTAAAATATCCTTATCAAAATAAAAATTGCGTTATAATTAATGTCTACAGATTGGACAACTCATCTTTTATTGTATCCAACGAATTAAACAGGTTCCACAAAATGTATGTCTATAATTAGATTAACATTATACCCACATGTTGCTCTGATTGGATTATAGAATACTTCTTTGCAAATCGAACATAGTAAGTTGTGATTCACTTATTAAGATCCCAATACCTCAAATTATCTAAGCATTTAATAAATTAAAATATTCTAAAATTCTACCATGTATGAGGTGGCAATAATTTTCAATGAAAGAATATCACAGGATTAACTTAAATCTATAAGCAAATTACTCAATGAATTTGGATTTACATTAACTGTGATCACTCAAAACACATCAATAGTCATGATGCTTTATTTAAGGAATGTAAAAACAATATTTCATTAATCAATTAGAATGATCTACTTTTAGAGACACTTTCAAATTTACATGTTGAATTACCAAAATATTCTAAGAAATCTCATTAAACATCAATGTTGGCGTAAAATAGGAAGAAATTTGAAAAATATCGCTTATTCATTCGAATCCGTGAATTCTTAGATCAGAACATAAAATAAATGGAATAGTATTCAAAATTCAAATACGATTAGAAGGAAAAATTTTATAATAATGACAACATATTGGAGATTGATCCTTATCTTAGAGAAATATCTATTTATTAGATTTTAGCTACAATACAGAATAGTATATAAATAAATCCAGAGAGTAGTGGAGAGTAATTCTTATTTGTTTCATTAAAATAATAAGGACTATTATTAGATATTTGTCCAATGAGAACATTTAGACATAGCACATACAAAGAATTAAAAGAATGTTTATTTATGAATGTCAATGTTTTAGATTATTTAGTTGTGAGAATAAGAACATAAATGGGTGAGTAAATAGCATTTTATTTTGGTTTTCTCCTTTATTTAATTAAGAATATGTTGATATTGGTAGTTTTTGGAATGATAACATATTCTTTAGATGAATATTTTGGTTATGATGTTACAAAATCTCCATTTGAACCCTTGTATGCTTGTTTAACAGTGTTATGGGCAGCATATTTTGTAAGTTAATGGAACTAGAAATAAAAAGAATATTAAGTGAGATGGAGAAGTCATGGTAAGAATTATGATTATATGTCATCTAAAATTGAGTTGTCTTTATTAAAATGTCTAAAACATAAAAAACATTTTGCTATCTAAGAATCAGTGAAGAAAATTGTATATTCTAATGAATTAGATCCTGTATCTGGATAAAAGGTATAAATAAAATTAAATATCCTTTAAATTTATTTGAATTCCATTATTCGAATAATTGGATATGTAATTGCATTGGTGATATTCCTTATAGTTTCTTTAAATATGAGAGGATATGTGGATTCAAAACAATCATTGTATTTTGAATTTATTTAAATCCCTTATTGCAAGAATATTTATGTATCTTACTTATTGGCTATCATTCATGTTGTAGTAGTCAGTTACTTAAATAATAAGTATAAATAAGTATCTATTACAACATCATTATCAGAAGATCACAAGTGTTTATAAACATTTGAGAGATCTCTTATTATAAAAAGATTTACATTTGAAATATTCTCTGCCTTTTTTGATTTCTTCTATATAGGATTTGTTAATGATGATATCAATTAATTGAAATAAGAGATGATTCAAATGTTTATGGTTGATGAAATAAGAAGAATATTGACTGAAACTATTTTACCTTCTATTTCTAAATTAAGATTGATTAAATATCAAAAATCTATTGTTAAAGGATTACCTGAATTACAATAAGATACTATATGTAATGAATTTCAAATGAATAATAATGAGATGTAATAAGTTCTATAAAGTTAATTGATCTCATGTTTTCTACCAAAGTATGAATCATTTGATGATTATTTGGAAATAATTCTGAATTTTGGTTACGTATGTTTTTTTACATCTGCTGTTAGAATGGCTGGTATTGTAGTTACAATATTTTTGTTTATTGAATTCTTTTCAGATTATTATAAGATTTATCACCTTTATTAGAAGCCTTTTGCAGTTAAATCTAATTCTATTGGTCCATGGACTAAAGCTATGGATATCATATGTGTTATTAGTGTATTTACAAATCTTATGTTATTTTCGGTGGCAAGTGATTAAATTGTCAAATTCTTTCCTAGTTTATTTGAAGAAACAAACAATCCACCTTTAGTAACCTAATCTTAATATGATGAAATAGAAGATAATGAAATTAAAATCATGGTATCATCCTGTGGTTTATTAACTGCAAGACCACTTCCAAATAAATCATCTTAAGCCACTTTAGTAGTAATATTAATAGAACACATTTTGTTAATTTTAATATATTTCATTAAGAAGGTCATAAGTCTTCGTTAAACATGGGTTGACATCTATTTGAAAAGATAAGAGTACAAACGATCATTAAAAGAATGATATTAAAATTTATAATTATAATAAATTTTATTCTATTTATTTTAATATCATATGTAAATTATTAATATTAAATCATAATGGGATAATGTTGTCATTATAAATTAAGGATAAATGCACAAGATGAAGTTTAATGCAAGAATTATGGGTAAGATGCAGAAAATTCATAAAATTTTGATAATTTTAGTGATACCTCTTTCAATAAAGCGATCTAAGAATAAATACAATTAGAATAAGAATAGCAATAATAATATCAAGAAGAAGAATAACTAAGAAATCAAGAAAGACAGATTTTGAAACAAGTTGAATAATTATTATAACTAATTTAAGCCTAAGAACAATATTTTATTTAGATGCGTCTTTTAGAAGAAATGTAAGTGGAAGATAACTTAAATGAAAATCAATTAAATATTAATATCTCATTATATTATAAGCGAAAACATGGATAACCAATTAATCATCCATGTAAACATGCTAACTGTCTTACAGTAGTTAATCTCAATTGTCATGGAATAGTTAATTGTCAAAATGGTTGTCCCTCATTCAAAATAATAGATGCTGCATTTGAAGTTTCAAAGAATTAAATATTTAATAAATCTGATGAATCGAAATATGGAAATTTTGTTACCATTAAATCAAGGATAGAGATGGCTTAGATATTAAGTGATTCTCTAGAAAGGTCTTAGATGAATGAGAATGAATAAAGTGAATTTTGTAAAAATTTTACAAAAGTTCTATGTTTGTAATTTGTTAATTAAAAGAAAACAAAATGAGCAACAGAAAATACAATGAAAATATCTTTAATTGTATAATGAGTATTTAGTAATAAATTAATAAAAAATTATATTCTATTTAATTTATTATATGATTTAAAATTTATAATACATCCTAAATAGTATAATTTTAATTGCCTTTAAAAATGTATTAGATCTTTATGAATAATTAAACACAATTGTAAGGAATTTATATGCACAGATAACGATAACTAAAATATTCACACACAAATTGTTAATTTTAAATTATTTAATAAGAAACTTATTTAAATAGATTCAATAATATACCTTTAAATGAATATTAAGAAAATTCTAGTCAAGATGAATCAAATTATGAAGATTAGTTTTAATAAAATGATGATAGTTATAATGAATAAAAATCAGATGATAATGATTATAATGAAAAAAATTCTGTTTATACTGTTTAAGAATCAGATGATAATATTTAATTTTCAGATGATGATATATAAAATGAATAATACTCAGATGATAATATATAAAATGAATAATATTAAGATCATAAAGATGGTCTTTCATTTGAGGAAAGTGCTAATGAATACTTATCTGATAAAGATATTTCTGATAACTAAGAATATAATAAATCACTATCATAAGATGATGTATATAATGAAATTGAATCTGATAAAGAAATGTCTATTCTAATAGAAATACCTATCCAAAAATCAAATGATAAATCAAGTGACCATATTAGATAATAAAATCAAAATCTTAAAGAGATACCTAAAGGTAAAATAACATTATTATATAGAAACTAATTAAAAAGTGAATTCACAAAGATAAGATAACGAAAAATTCACATAATAAGAAATGAATTAGATTGAACTACTAAATTAATAACTCTAGGAACTGTAAGATAAATTAGAGTAATAATGTATATTAATATAAAAATTACATCAATAGAATTCTTAACCTCCATAACAATAACAATAGATTAAACCTTCGCCTATAAAATTACCATAAATTCCTACTCATTAATAATAATAATAATAATAATAATAAGAAGTATAATAGACTCCTAAAAAATAATAAATTTTACCAGTATTACCACAAAGTTAAAATTAAATAAATCAAGTTCATGATCGCATCTTGATCTATAATTAAGTATTTTACTAATAAAAAAATGGTTTGAATTAAAATAAAACTCCTTGTAAACATTTAAAATGCCAAAGTCTAGCTTATTTAGATTCCTGTGGGATGGTTACTTGTTAATCAATGTGTAAATCATTTTCGATTATTGAAACAATGTTCGATAACTTCAACAATGTGTTTTAGCGTGGTGAATGTACAGGGCAATATAATTTCTTAAAAAATACAATATTTATGGCTTAGTTTGTGAATGATAGTTTGGGAATGAGCAATAAGAATGAAAACTAAAAAGATATGTTTCTTAAATAATTTGCAAATGTTCTCTTTTAAATGTAAAAATCTAGGAAGGATAGAGCATGAAAAAAAAAGAAATTATTTTGGTAATGTTTTTAATTTTGAGTATTATAATAATAAAAAATGTTAAAAAACGATCTTTTGATTGAAGGAATCACTATAATGATAGTGAGCTTGATATTTTTGATGGTAGGTTTGGTTTAGAATCGTAGTAAAGGAGAGTTTGTAAGAATGGGAAAGAATGCAAGATAGAGATAAGAAAAATGTTAGTTTTCGGATATTTTGACAGATTCAGAATTCAACACTTTATTAGATGAAACCAATTATATTGAATGATGCATGACCTTATAATGATAGATGATCATCAAAATTTAAAGAGTTGTCGAACAAGCATGATTTCTTATTTGAATGCTTGTTATGATGGTTCATAATCTAATTTGCTCATTACATAATCACTAACAATTGAAGGGTCTTTTGAATTAGGTCTTCCTATTCCAATTTTTAATCTAATGAATTTATCATCCATATATTAGATAATGGTTTTCAATCCATTATGTCCTTCTGAACTTCCTCCTTATTTAATCTTATATCTTCCTGGTAAATTGTCTAAATCATCATGAACAATAATAATATTATTAGTTGATATATTAGCTTTATCTGCAAGTTTTTTTATTGTATGGCCGCTTAAATTCGTAAATGAAAGAGGATTAAATAGAATTATGTGTTGAAATTATCCGATTGACCCATTAGATCCATCTTTCATTTTATTGCAAACTCTTTAGCAAGATGCTTAACGAATTATTGTCCTGCATTATGTCTTGTATTTTCATAAATTTTCCCAGGATTACCCAATCCAACAATTAAATGAGTCCCATTAGGTACCCTTTAAACAGAGAAGACATATCGAATTTTTTTGTAGGAGATATGACATTAAAGAAATTAAAATTTTCATTAATTAGTAGTAACTTATCTATGTATATATATATAATTGAAAAAAGAAATAATAATTTAAATTATGAATTTAAGACCTTAACCAGGACATCAGAATAAGAATGGAATAAATCCAATAACGAATACTCCAATAGATTATGCTTAAAGAGGGAATTAACAACCATATTATAAGCAGCCTTACCCTTAACCTCCAATATAATACACTCAAAATCCGTAACAGTACCAAAATCCTTATTACAATTAAACTCTTCCATAAGTTGTATAGTAGACTATACCTGAAGCAGGATAGAAACTACCTTTGTAGAGTGATGCAATAGAATTAGATCATATGAATGGGTTTTCTGGGAGATATCGAGATGTTATTCACTTGCATCCTCAAAAAGAGTCTACAATAGTATATGCTTTAGCAGGACTGATCGTAATAGAGAATTTGAATGATAAACATTAATAATTGTTTTTGAGAGGACATGATATGGATATTAGTGCATTAACATTATCAAAGACTGGCAGATATATAGCATCTGGATAAATGGGGTCAAGAAGTTCAAAGACACCAGAAGCACCTGTTATAATGTGGGATTTTAATGCGAGAAAACCAATGCAAATATTTAGAGGGTTGAGAGATGAAATTACAAATCTTTCCTTTTCAAGTGATGATAAATTCTTAGCAGCCACTGCATCTAACAATAATCTAATAATATGGAATTGCCAAGATTATACTACTGTTCATAATAAATTGTTGGAAGTTCCAATCAATCTTGTTACTTGGTGCCCTCCTAGAAGATCATCAACTAAACACTCTTAATATTTAATTGTCACTTCTTAAGGTTCCAACATCTTCTTAAATACAATGGATTTTGATGTTGCTTCTATGTAATATCAACTCAAATAAGCTCCATGTCAATTGCCTAGTAGTGGTTTAGTAAGAAATTACACTAAAGCAGCAATTGATTCAAATGGAGATTATTTATATGTTGGAACTCATGCTGGTGAAATTTGTATTTTTAGTATATCCTCATAATAAGGAGGAATATTCAAAGCAACAATACCTGTGAGTAATAATGGAATTTTGAGTATAAATATTTATGGAAAAAGTCTTTTTGTTGGTTCTGGAGATGGAAAAGTGAAGAAATTGACTGGTAGTGATACTAGATGGAATTTAGAAAGAGAAATATGTCTAGAAGGGAGAATGAATTCAATAACAATTGATCCAAATGGAAATGAATTATTGGCAGGAACATCTAATGGTAGAATCTATAGAATCAACACAGCACATCTAGATTCAGCTGTACACACTGAAGGACATTTGTCTAGTATTGTTGGTTTATCAGTTCCATTAAATGCATGTGATCTTTTTGTCTCCATTGATTATGAAGGTGTAGTTATGGTATGGGATATGAATGAAATGCTTGTCATTACTAGATGTATTCCAATTAATATGAACAGAGTCAAAGGGTCATCAGTATATTTGGATCCTGATAGAACTATCATCTCTGGTTGGAGAGATGGATTTATAAGAGCATATATGATAACTAATAAACCAGTATCTCCAATTAAATGGGAGATTGTTAATGCTCATAAAGGAGCTGTGACTAGTTTGTATAGTGATCAAAATTATTATCTCTCTGGTGGTGAGGATAGTATTATTAGAGTTTGGTCAAAAACAGCAAGATAATTAATTACTTAAATATCTATTCATTCTAAGGAAATTACTAAAGTATTTCCAGATCTCATGAAACCTAATTTTATTCATTCTTGTTCCGCTGATAAAACTATTTACACTTATGATCTCAAAACAGACAAAAAGGTTATTCAACACTAATCCAGAAATGGAGTTCTCCTTGATATGACTTAAAGAAAAGATAATGAGTTAGAACTAAGTAATTCTGATTCCTTATTAAATGTTAGTCACTTGTGGAATTAATATGCCCATTTAATTTTGGGATATTGACATTGTAGAGCCTGTCCAATCCATTGATGTTTAGAAATTAAATACTATTGCAATCAGTCCAGATGGCAAAATATTGGCTACTGGGTCAGATTCTGGAGAAGTAAATGTTAATTAAATTATTTTAGTTAATTTTGATTTCTATATTAACTTAATCCATATTGGGCAAATATTTAGGACATTCTTCTGGAGTTTCTAAGGTAGCATGGACAAGTGATTAAAAATAAGTTATCACAACTAGTTATGATGGAACTGTATGCTTATGGAACATTTATCTATGATTATCATATATTATTAGCATATATTTTGTTTACAATTTAAGATATAATAATTTGTATTCATAAATCATAATAATATCTTGTATATATTTAAAAGGGTCATAGATTACTAAAATTTGGAATCCTTACATTGTATATCTATAACTTTTCTGAAATAGAAGCAACACTATAAAAATTATTTATAAATTAAAAATAAAAAGAAAATTAGAAAAAAAAACTAAGTCAATCCTTAATTAAATTTTGATTAAATAGTTTCGCTTATTTCAATTTAAACTTCTAATTAAATTTATTTCTTGAAATTAATAATGCTAAAGTTATTGAAAGATTCTTAAAAAATTGTTATTTTACAATATTTAATAAATTGATCCTCATAGTATTTGAAAAATTTTTGGTTCAAATTTATACAACAATTTAATTTTGGGATGTATTTTATTTATGGTGATACAAAAATTGAAAAAAAATACGTTGAAATATTTGGATATTTTATTGAATTGAAAGAGCCCATCTAATATATTTAAATATTATAATTTTTCAAATTAATTTTAATAACAAAAATTAATATTAATTTCTAAGCATTATAATGATAAATTTATCTTTATTAATACAAAGTTAGGAAAATAGAAAATCCAATTTTGATTTCAAATCTCAACCGATCCAATCAATGATAAATCATATATTAACTTAATGTTTAGAATAACCTACATTATCAAAACACTAATTACTATGACTTTGATGATTACAATGGTTGTCCCATAAACGCTGGATGAAATTAAATCTTAAATTGTTAATGATTGGAAAAGTATTGCCCTTGAATTAGTTCCAGTCTCACAAGGGGATGCAGTACTTTCCGAATATCAAAGAAGATAATGGAATTTTTCTTCAAGTTCTGAAGTCTCAACATTAATTGAGAACTTCGAAGACAAATCAGGCTCAAAGAAAAGAATGTCTTTCTAAGGATAAGGAGAAGTAACATATTAAGGGGCAAGCAATGTAGTTTCAGGAGCCTACTTATGCTAATTTAATTTTAGTAAAACTGCCATCCTCACACTTCAAACCGATGAATTAGTAGCTGCTTTCAATGAAGCATAATAAGGATAGGATGGTGTCACATGGGTCAAAGATAAACCTTAAGATATAACCAAAGTAGCTGTTCCAGTTTTTGGTAAGTTATCAAATCAGTTTTTCATGGCATATGATCTTATATATATCAGAGATGATTATTTATATATGGGAGAAGTGGATGCACTTGGAAGTTAATCAACTGTAGACAACCCACCAAAAGGTTTATGTGCTCCTTTAATCCCTTTTTCAGATGATGAAACTCCTCTCACCCTTGATGGGTTGAAGGAATCAATTAACGGAAGCGCCTGGACAAGTCTTACAAAAGAAGTTAGACCAAGCTAAAACAATCAAGGATAACTGATTACAACATTTTAAACAAGAAAATTAACATTTCTATCAGAATCAAATTATTCTTTGGTATTGACCAGTTTTCCTGGTCCTGGTGAAACATCTCCCTTTATAGAAATAGAAGTAATTGGCCCATTTGTTTGGGAAGAAGATGCTTCTCAAGTTGTGGCAGGTGCATACTTTGCTAAATTTAGCATGAGTGAATTTTATCTTACCCCTTTAAATGATGAAATGACTGCCAACTTAAATCAAGGTTTACCTTAAGGAATGGATCCATTTAAAAATGGTTAAAAGGCAAATTTGACTGGAAAAGAATTCCCAGCTTTAGGATTGACAAGTGAATCTCCTAACTATGAAAGTGATTTAGTATATTAAAGATAAAATCGTTTATTTTTATAAGCCCGACCAATAGACGGAGGAATGCTTTATTCAAAAGAGAGAAGAACATACAGCCTATAGCGTGATCTTATTGATCCAGAAAGAAGTTCATTTAATGGATTTCTTATATTGAATTTGATCATCATTCTATTGTTATGACATTACAATATAAAATCAAATAGTTCAACCATTTTTATTATATTATTTTTTCTATATTTTTAAAATTTTATTTTTGAAAATGTTTTAAAATTGTATATCTTAAAGAGTTTCTCCAGATTAAATTGGTCGATGAAAGAATTTACATTTCAAGGAAAATTGCCATTATGATCTATATAATAAATCTCTAAGGATTTTCATTCATAGATACTTGTGATAGAATGTAAATGTGAGTTTTGTCTAACAAATTAAGTCAATTCAATAGGAATCAGTTATTTAAGCATGATATATTATAATGTAGAAATGCTTCTTTAATATCAATTTTACGCAATAATTATTTGAAAAAGTATTTTTAATTAAATTATGGAAATTGTTTATTTATGAACATAATATTACACCATATGAGTTAAAATACTTATATTATAGATCATTTTGAATAGGATTATCAAAATAATGATTATTTAAGAAATTTAAATAAATATAAATTAAATAATAATTTGACCAAAATGAAAAAACTAAAAGCAAAATCAATAAAATAATAATTAAATTAGTTAAAAATAGACTTTTTTCTTCGGCTACTTGATTATAACTGTTTTAATTAGTATTATATGTCTTTTTAAAAATATTATCATCATTCTACTAACTAAATAAGAAAGTTAATTGTATCAAAAAAGTTATTAAGAACAGTATTTATGATTATAAGAATGATATCCAAAAGTACTTTTGCCCAATTTAAGTAATTTGATATTATTCATGATATAAACTATTTGAATAACATTTACTTGTATCTTCTTATATTAATTAATTGTTTCCAAATAAAATAATTTTGATCTTATTTTTTCTCATTATGCTTTCTAGAAACAGTATTTTTGTATAAAATACTTGAATAATTACTATACTTTGTAATATTATTAGATAACTACATAAATCAAGATAGGAATTAAGCATAAAACCATTCACTTATTAGTAATATATCATAACTTATTTATAACAAAATAGTTTTTATCTGACTATTTTTGTTTAAGTTGAATTTATTATTGACGCTTATAAATACAACTAATTTATCATAATCAATCCATAATTGTTAATTCTATTATTTTAATAAATCACTCCTTGATTCTGTGAAAAATCAGTTTTAATTTAAATAAAAATTATATAATTTATCAATGTTATATAATAATTAATTGTTATTATTCGTTAATGCAAAAGCAACATCCAAATTATATGTTAACTCCATCCACACATTTTATCATAAAAACACCTGAAAAAGGAATTAATACATCACCATTTAGAGGATGTAGTGTACGAAAGATTAATTTATTATATATTAGTTTAGTGACAAATAGTCAATGACACCAAACAAATAAAATATTGCATACCCTTATGTTTAATAAACTATAAGTCAAAATATACAACATTAATTTCCACATTTTGAGCATGCTTCTCCCTTTCAACAAGAATCAAAGGAACAATTAATGTAAAGAGTTTTGAATCTGGAGGAAAATTTAAGAATGATTAATAAGAAATATGACCATTTAAAGGAGGATTTAGATAAGGAAAGAACCAAGAAATTAGATACAGACAAAAGTTACTCTTAATTATGCTAAAGATACTAGGAGTATATATTGTTCTTTAGAGAGTAGCTAAGAGAGGGAATTGTTGAAGCAGTAATAGGTAGCAAAGTCCTTTGAAAATATGTACAAATAAGTTCAAAGAGAATTTTAAGATTATAAGGAAAAGTTGAATGCCAAAAATAATGAAATTTAAGAATAAAAAACAATTTTAGAGAAGTTCTAAAAGATTTTGAAGTAGAAGGAAAAAGAGATTAATGATTTTAAATTACAGTTGATAGAAGAAAAGGGTCTAAGATCTTATGAAAATAATAGATTAGTTTAGGAATTCACTTCAACTTATTAAGATTTAACTCAATTGAATGATTAATTAATCCAGGAAAATAATGATTTGAAGACATTAATCTTAGAATTTGATAATTAACCTTCACCATTTTCTTCAAAAAAATAATCTGAATAGAATTTTTAACCTTATTCAGATTTCTTGGATGATCCAGAATTAAGACAAATTGTATAACAATATCTAACAAATAATGATGATTTAAATTAATAGAAATATATAATGTTAATACCAGAGAAATAACTTAGAACAGCAATTTAAATAATGAAGGATATATTTCAAACAGTTACATCTAAAAAATTGAAAGAACAACAACCTAAATAAATCAATGAGGAAATTGAAATAAACTTATAGGAAGCAAAGAAAAAGAGAGAGACTCTTATCAATGAGATTAAACATAAGATGGATAAGATTGTAAAGTCAAAAGTATAGATTTATATATGATGAAATAAGGAATTCAATATGATGGAATTCAATGAATAACAAAAAGAAATAGAGGAACTAAATAAACAACTATACTCTATAGAGAATCTGATTTAGGAATTAGAGCAATCATTAATGTTGAATCCACATCGAAATAGTTGTGTTTCTTTTGATGATCAAGAGTTCTAATGATTATACTTTAAATAATTATATTTTATCGAAATTATAAATAATTATTCTTCTCTCAGAAAGTTAAAGGAATACTAATTTTTAAATTATGGCAATTAATTCGAAGTAACTAATAGACTAACGATATTTATTTAACAAGAAAGATTTTAAAGATATTACAAATATATAACATTTTGGAATCTAAAATGTAGATATCCCTGGCAAATATCATATAACATATTCATAATTATTTTAATTTATAAAATTAATACATCTTTCCAATCTATAATCATTATTGAAAAATATAATATTATTCAAAAATGCTTGATCATTGTTTTCTTAAAAGGTTTGAGGTTAAACTTAATATAATTATTGCAATTCCAACCCAACTAAGGATTTCAATATCTTGTTTCAATATTAAAATATCCAATAAAATATTAAATAATATTTAAGATTCTCCAATTAAAGATTATTATGTAACATTTCCAATCATAACAGATCTGTTCATACATAATTATCCTAAACATCCAAGGAATCCACTAAATAATAATAAATTCGCTTCATAAAATGACACAGCTCTGAATTGTTCAAATGAGTAATATAATTAACATAAAATGGACGATATAATTCCAAAAAAGGAAAAATATTGTAAAATAGCCAAAGAGCTAACTTCTTAGGAGAGAGAGTTAATTAATACTTAAGCAAATGAAGTTGTGACTGCAGTTAGGAGAGCTAAACACAATCCAAAGAAATTAAGGTATGTAAATTCATTGTTATTCTAATTAAACAATATTGGTGGTTTTGAGATCAAAACTACACCTAAAAGACAGAATAAGATTTCGAGAATTGTTCTTTTTGTAATTGCTTCTTTTTTTAGAATGTATGCTAAAACAAAGGTTGTCCATAAAGGATTAGTTTTCATTAAAACAACTGCCTCTGAAACAGTGACTAATTTTAGAGATATGAAACAGGAAAGGAATCCAACTCCTCCTATACAACCTCTAATAATCAATTTTTTAAGTGTTTTATTTGAGGATGGATATGTATTATTTGGTATGAATAGTGCCAATAGTTCAATGACAATCAATGTTAGAATTGATCTCCAATAGATTATTTGCGTAGCAGGTATTCCATCAAAATATTTTACACTAAAAGAGTTAAGGGCAAAAAATATGCTCGAAAGAGTAGTATAGATAGAAGGTGAAGCAAGTGGATATTGCCTTTCAATGTTGTATACAAACTTCATCATTATTAAAATAAAATAATTTTAATTACAATTTTACATAATTCAAATTATTTTCAATATTTTTATTTATTGAAAATTAACCTATTTGATAAAACAAGTTAATTCAAATACTTCTTAAATGTGTCATTGATATATCAATAGAATTTAAGATTATTAAAGATCAAAAAAATACTTTATAGTATCTATTTATAAACTGAATTAGAATAAAAATGACATAATTATATATAGATTTGAGATGATTATTACAAAAATAAAACAGAGGAGGATTAAATCAGTGATTCAATTTCATCTTATCAGTTTTAAAAATATAAACTAATTTTAAATATAATATTTATATCATTTAATTACTACTTAAAGAAAAATACTCGAGTTTAATAAAAGAAAAATATATAACCAATATATCTGAAAACTCTTCTTTCAATCATACATAAGTAATCACTTACTTTTTTGGTACAGCCAGAAGACAAACAGACAGACTAAGATACTATTATTTGATTATAAGAGATTCCTCCTAAAATTCAATACTATTATAAGTAGGCTAGATCTAAGTAACAGGCAAACCAATAAGATTTATTTCTAACCTTTTTAATTTCTAAATAATACCAATAAAATACATATATTTATAATGAGACAGAAATAATTTTTATATATTTCAGTTATATATCTGAGATTAAAGATCTTAGAATCATCCAAATTTGATTTTGGTGAATAAAAATCGCTCTTTATGCGACAATAATAAATAGAAAGAAGTATAAAATATTATTATTTATGAATATGATTTTTTCCAATCTAATTTACTGTTGCCTTGTTAATGCAAATACAATCTTTCAATTTCTAATTACTCTTATTTTGCTTGCTATAGATCGGTGCTAAGTGTTTATTAGTATTTTACTAATTAACAATGCATTGACCATTTTTTATAACTTAAAGTTAAATAAGCATTGATGATTTATTTTGTTAAGTACATCTTCTAATTAATTTAATTACAATTATTCTAGGAAGATCTGATTTTATTTTCATATATATTTATTATTTCTTGATGGGAAATAGTTCCAGACATTAAAATCAATAGGGAAATCAATCTTCATAATAACCAAAGCAACTAAATAAATCAGAAAGTGAATTGATCAAATATTTAGCTTAGAGTATGTTTATATAGATAGTTTAGGTTGTTCAACATTTCCATCATCAATAATAAAAAATCCTGAGTTCAAGGCATAAAAAGTAAATTGCTTAAGATGTGATCATATATTATTTGATGATGGATTGGGAAGAACTAACAAATGTGAAGAATGTCAAATTCCATATGTAATAAAGGATGGGGTGATTACTCTCTTGAATAATAGCCAAGATATTTAATGTTGTTCATATGGTTTTCCATTGTAACATTTAGATTCGGTTGTGCTACGAGTGAATCAGTATTAATAGTCATGATAATTTTCTAGAAACTGTATTAATCATATTTCGTATGGACAGTTGATGACCCAAATTATATTACCTTTCTTTGGGATGAAAGAAAGAATAATTACATCTGGGGCTTGTTTCAATATAGACTAGTTTGAATTCCGAGTTGTTGGATGTGGTTCATAACTCTAAGGTATTGTAGGTACTGGTACAAAGATCTATTGTTATGAATCATATACTGATAGAATCCTGTACAAATTGAAAATATATACCTAAAGAAAAAACTTTTAAGATGAACTTTTTCATTATTTTTTTTCTCATCCTAAAGAAAATCAACTGATTTAAGGTAATTTTATATTGGAATTATATAAGATTCATATATAAAAATTAACAATCAGGAATATTTTGTATTGCAATGCACTGAATAATCAGGTAGATTGCACTTATATACTAAAATAGAATGCATTTCAAATGTGCCTAGATTATCTTAGGTTTAATTCATCATTTTGAAGCAACCTATAGAATTTTCTCATAGTAATAGAAATTAGGCAATGTAGTAAGTTTTAAATTATGTTGTTTAACCTTATTTTGCAGGATTGACTCGATATTTAGAAAAGGGATAGATTTTAAGGATTGGTGATTTCATTTTTGAAGTATGTTTAGAAGAAGATTATGGATTTGTAATTCCTAATTAAACATGCATTCAAATTACAGATTAAGTAGATTAAAGAATGAATTTATAATAACTCTAATCAAATCAAAACTACAATATTATTAGTAGATCTAATAATAATCAAAATAGTAGTAGATAAGATTAGATTGAATCTTTACATAGATTATTGAATACATTCATATAATTAAATGAAAATGGCACTATAGAGGGGAATCTAGGATGTGAAGATCATGAAATATAGTAATTACCAGTTAGAAAGATAAATTTAGAATAAATTAAATAATTGGATGAGGATCATATGAAATGTTTGATTTGTCTATGTGAATATGAAGAGGAAGATTAAGTAAAGACTATTCCATGCTGTATTTTAATATATATTAATATAGTACATTATTTTCATGATGATTGCATAGAAAAGTGGCTAAAGAAAAGTAGACATTGTCCAATTTGTAAAAATGAGCTAGAAATTTGAATATCTTACTTATTTATAATTCAATTAGTGTTTTGAATTCTTACAAACAATAGAAAATATTCTTAAATTACCTATTTGCCCAAATTTAATTTATCTTTTTAATATATGGGGAAACATAGAAACAAAAATTAAAGCAAATATGAAAATGCTCCTTAAAAAAAGGTGAAGACAAATCATTGGGATTAAGACAATTAATAAATTTGTGTTGTTTAATTTGAGAATCCTATCTTTCGTCGTTTCTATGAGGTATTATATTATTAAACAACTTTTAGATTCAATTACCAGAAATAAGTTCTGAAGAATTTAAAATCTTTTGGTAATCATTATCTCTTCCATTGCCTGTCACTTTTAGAATTAATCCATCTTAATACAAATATAAGAGTTTGATAGAAAGATTACAAGATGGTTCATTAATAAAAGACATGGTGAATGAAGAAGAAATAATAGAGCCAATTAGAGAAATTAAATGGTATCCAAATCATTTAGTTTGGGAATCTAAAGTACCAAAGAAAAGTCTGAGAAAATCAGCTGCCCTTACTAAATTACATTAATTCATATAAAAATGCAATTCCACAGGGCTATTGACCAGATAAGAACTTGTTTCTATGCTTCCTCCTTTACTATTGGATCCTTAACCTACAGATTTTGTTTTGGATATGTGTGCAGCACCAGGATCAAAAACTTGTTAATTGTTAGAAATTGTAAATAAAGGTTTAATTGTTGCAAATGATGTTGATCCCAAAAGAGCTTATATGTTATCGCATTAACTATCTCGTATGCCAACAGCATAAGTCATGATAACTAATTATGCAGCATAATTCTATCCAACTCTATATATAAATGGATAGAGATTACAATTTGATAAAGTATTATGTGATGTACCATGTACTGGAGATGGTGCTGCTCGTAAATTACCTACTAGATGGGTTAAATGGTCAGCAAGAGATGGTAATGTCATTCATCCTTTGTAATTGAGTATTTTGATGAGAGCACTTCAATTATGCAAAATTGGTGGATATGTTATGTATAGCACTTGTTCACTTAGTCCTATTGAAGATGAAGCTGTAGTTTCTGAGGTTTTTAGAAGAGCTGGCTTTGATGCATTTGAATTAGTTGATTTACATACATTATAAGGATTCAAAACTAGAAAAGGTGTCAAGGATTGGAAAGTTATTATAACTGACGACTTTCTTACTTAAAAGTATCTTTAAAGAGAATCTAATACAGATTCAGATGAAAAAGCTTTCCTTGAAACTGTCAATGAAGATGATTTAGTCTATGAAGTTAATAATGTTAATCAAAAATTGAATATTAAGAAGTTGTTTTCCAAGTTCTCAAGAAAATAGGAAGGATAGATGATTAATGCATTGAAAACTTTAAAACCTTCTTTATGGCCAGATACTGAAGAATTTATGAATAAAATTGCCATAGAAAAGACAATGAGGGTTCTTCCACACGATTAAGATACAGGTGGTTTCTATTTGGCATTATTTAAGAAAAAATAAGCGGTCATTTGGAAAAAGCCAATATATTAAGAATCAATTATATCTTAATAATAACCATTATTAGATTAATAATAGTAATAATAATAATAGTAATAATAATAATAATAAATTGAAGTTGAATAAATTATTGAGAAACCATAATCATAAAGTTAATAATTATAATCTGAATAAGTTTAATAACAACTTTAAAAAGAATTATAACATAAAGATTTAATATAATAAGAAGATATTTAATAAGAATAAGAACAATTTATATAAGATATTGATATCAATTAAGATCATCTTAAAGATATCTTAAAATAAAGTAATGAATAGGATGATAAATAATAAGATGATAAAAATAAAGCAGCACTACTTGAACCTTATACTCCTATTAATGATTATGATTGGAAAGTCATCTGTGATTATTATGGTATTAGTGGATTCCCATAAGGATAAGTTCTAGGTACCGGATAATCTCTTGATATCATCATGCAAGTCAATAAGAAATTTAGATATGTTAGTGAGGATGTTAAAAATATATTGTTTGATCCAAAGAATTGTAAATAAAATTTATATTCAATTAGAAAATCTTAAACTTATTAATATAGGTTAGAAACTCTTTGAAAGGGGCAAAGAAAGTTTTGGTGGATAGGTTACCCCATTTAAAATCACTTAAGAAGGGCTACCCTACATTTATAAATATCTAACAAAACGTATTGTGGAATGCAGCAAGGATTAATTTATGGAAATCTTACAAAAACGAAACATTAGAATGGGTGATTTTGCTCATGAAGACTTAAAGCAATAATTTGAGCAATTGATTTAGGGATGTTTTGTCCTTTTCTATAAGGAAACTCCAGAAATAAGTGAAGCTATTGTCTGCTAGTATTACAAACAAAGTGTTAATTTGATGTGTAGCACTGAGAATATAGAAAACATTCTTATTAGGCATAGATTAATATGATTTATATATAAAATATATATATCAAAGAATGACTCATTGAGATTTCAAAAGGAGTTAGTTGTATTAAACAACTTTTAATCAATCAATTACTCAGCTGGTTCAGTTGATGATAAACACAACTTTGATTATTAAGCAATATAATGAGTTTCTCTTCTTCAAGAAAATTTCTCTTTCTCACATAGAACCTTTCTGACCTATTTTTCATTAAATTACATTTAATCCCTCAACTTTAGAATCCAAACATTATTTAGATTACTTAGATATGTTTAGAAATATATTCAAAGATTGATGCTCCTCTGAGATCACCATGTATTTAAATAATTAAAAATTATAAGTGTTGCTTAGTCTACCTTTTCTATTAACTGATCTAAATCCAGATTACCCTTTATTGATCAAAATTTCAAGTGTCCTAAAAATAGGACAAAATAAACACGAATAATTAACTAGAGAGTATACCATAATCACACATAATGATTTTATGAATGTTAAAAATAAATATAAGTAAGAATTATACGAAAACTCATAAATGTATTTCGTCTGACCCTTGATATTTACGAGCCCTTAAGTAACTCACTAGTTTTTCACAATTCACACCTTCTTGATTCAATTTTATTGTCTTGGAAAGCAATCTTAACTCTTATTCATAATAAATGTTTTTATTCTTTAAAATTCCCTTCTTCATAGTTTATTGAGTCATTTATGATAACTCTGAAGTTAATTTTTTTGTTTGTTATTGTTCAATTTGATTTTATTTTGATGAACTCTTAAACTAAAGTTCCAAAGTTGAAATGAAATTGCATGACATAGTGCTCATCTGATCACTAATAGCTTATTCTTCTGCGACTTCTATGTCACTTTAAGAAATAGAAGCGAAATTCTGTTGTTTCGCTAAGCAAATTGATCCCATTGTATTAATATTTTAAATCTTGTTGAAACCAAATATATTTATTAACTTTACCATCCTATGTATTAAATGACAAATCAAATTTTATTTCTAATCTTTCAAATCAATAAATAAACAGATTACAAAAAAAATTCTTTGGATTTCCCTTAGACTCTATTAAATATACTTAGAAAAAACTGATTCTTTGGTTAGAAAGATTTGTAGAATATGAATCTCAATACCCTATTGCACCTACTCAATTAATATTTAATATAGATGACTCTTTATTTTTAATTTCAATATAAAATGCATATTTCATAAGAAATTTTACAATTAAATTAAATAATATTACTCAATTTAAATATATTAAAATATAGTAGCAATTTTAATATAATCATAAATATATTTGTAGCTGAAAAGAATGTTGTTTTTGAATAAGAAGAATTTTCTTATAACTAAAATTCTTAGTATGATAGAATAATAGAAAAGCATTAGAATTTAATGATATATAATAATTTAATGTAGAATTCAAATAAAAATATTGAAACATAATTTCATTTAGTTAATCTTTTGATGTCATTTTAAAGTTATTTAACCTCTTTTCCATATTAATTAATTGAGTGATCAGTTTATCTTATCATTCTACGTAATTATTTGAGATCATCGAATTCTTCATATGAAATTGGATCAATTTCTACTTCTTCATCAGTTATAATTTGTTTTTTCTATTTAATTTAGGTACAAAATATATCCTAAGTTTTCTGTACTTTTTTTTCATTGACTCTTTATTTTGCTAATAATAATAAATCTGATGTTTAATTCATTATAATAATAACAATATAATAATAATAAAATTCAATATTTTTTCAAATTTACAACTCTGACATCTCTATTCAACTTCATTCCACATAGAAGTGTTCAATGAATCAATGAGACAATTGTACTTATTTAATTTAGTTAAATTAAACCCTTATATACATTATCCTTATTCCCATGTACAAGGTTTACCTCTCTTTAAATCATCTGTTAGAATGCTTTTGCAATCAGTTTCAGATATATAATCAGAACATTCTCTTTCCATACATGTACTATTATCATTCACCCATTTACAATAATTTACTCTTTTATCACATTTATCTTCAAATCCTGTGAGATCTGCACAATCCTTACTTTCCTCACCAATACAATATTGATATTACTAACACAAATTAACTTCATCAGATTCATCTTAGCATTATTAAAATGTTCTCCAAGTACATACAGCATATTCATAATGATTGCACAAATTCTCATTATTTAAAGTAAAACATGTCATAAAACCTCCTCCAGATTTTGATAGATCATTAATACAATTATATTTCCCATTACTTTACTACTCCTCATCATAAGTACAAAATTTGGTTTATGTGCTCTTTAAGAAGCAATCTTCTTTTTTATCAACTTAATAGGATCCACATCCAGAGAATATTTCACAAACAGCATTATTGTTCCAGACACATTCTCCAGTGTTATCACAAAGTTCTTGAGTCTTGATATCAGAGCAAAATAATGCTGTACATTTGAAATCAGATACAGCTAAGGCTAATGCAGTTTTATTTTTTAATGAACTTTTATCAAGATTGACTTTTTATTGTGATAATCGGAATGGTGATATTTTACAATTAAATCTTAAACAATCATCTTTGGTTATCATTTATGCACATGAACATTGAATTGTAGATAATTGTATGAAATCTAAGGCCTAGATTGTTAATGTTATTAGATTAATAATAATAAATTATATCATTATTATTGTATTTATATTTCATTTCCATTTTTAATTGGGTTGTTGATAACTTTCTCTTGTATCCTCTCAATATATAATTTCTATTCATATTTGGTTTTGATTCCAAAAGTACCCATACCCAAATTCAAAAAGAAATCAGGCCAACCCTCCATAAATTTAATTAGTTCACTTTCTAAATACTAGGCCCTTGACCCAGGATCTAATTACAATTACTCTTAATTCTCCTTGTTCAAAAAGATATTCAATATTTCTCCAGTAAAGTAATAATCCAATCGTTCAACTAAAACATTGGCTGTCTGTTGAATATCCTACTCTTCCTTATCCTTCTATCCACTTTCAATAAGAGTCTACAAGACTTAAATTAAAGCAGCTTCATTTCCTTGAAAGAACTCCTCAGTCAAATAAGTAATGTGATTATGACAATTCAACTTAACAAATCCCTTCTCAACCAAACTTGCAGCATCAAAATAAATGACTCTGAAGGATTAAACAATGTGTTCATAAACAATTACATCTTTAAATGGTTTTGGAGGTCTGGAATCATCAAAAGCCTATCTAGGTGGTAATTCAATGACATTTCCTTATGAAATGCCTAAACATTAATCCTCAGCTTATTTGCTTTCATTCTTAGTCACTTCAACAAAAATTGGATCCTAAGACTTTTTAGCACCTCCTCCTCTTGGACCTCCTCCACCACCTCCTCCTTGAGTATTCTCTTCTTACTTTGTTTCATAGATCTTGACTATAATTTCACCTGCACCTCCAGGATAATCACGATAGTCATTCTAGTTCAAATCCCAAGGTGGTCTATACACATTCCTCCTGAACACATTAGCAGATTCTGGGTCTGATTTTGGCCTTTAGAATTTGAAGCAATTAATATTGCCTTCAGAATTGGTGAAGCCTTGTACTTTACACTTACTCTTGAAGGTCTTCTTTCCAGGCAAAGTATATCCATCTACTATTACTCTGATACCATAGACTCCTTTGTCTTTGCATTCTACATTTAGAATGAAGTGCTAATCTACTTCACCTATGACACATATTCCTTCAGGTGTCATTATGTGCTTATACTCCAAAGGTTTTCCTTTACATTACCTAAAAGGATCAACAAAAGTTAGTTCAAATGTTCCATCATTTGAGAGTACCATTTTTAATAATGAATTGATCATCCAATTTCATCAAGCTTATGTATGGGATCAATCTTGAATACTTCATAAAAAGTGAACTAAAATTAAGTTCTAATTTCATTTCTTCTTCAATTAATTATATTATAAAAGAAATAATAAAATGAATTATTACATAGCATATTAATTAGGAACCAAATTTGAAAATAAGGAATATGTAATGTATACTTATCAAACATCCATAAAATATAGTCACTCATGATACCATATCTAAAAAAATAATTGATTATACCTTGTATAAATCGAGAGTCTGAAAATCACCATTTAAATTAATGGCTAGAACCTATAAACATATTTTTGTTATTAAAAGAATGCTATAAAATGTTTAAAAAAGTTAATCACATTTTTGTGATTAAACAATAAAATTTTGTTGATTTAATTCCTATTGAATCTATTACATTAAATAATATTGAAAATCTAGCAGAGTCGTTTTGATCAAAATAAAATTAGAAAGAAATTGAGAAGATGAATAAATAAATCAATAAATTGATAAGTTATATTTATGTATTAATAATTATATAGTCAATAATTCAAGTTTATATTCAAATTTATCAAAAATAATGTTTTTAAGATGGTTCATTGAAGAATTTAATGGCAGTTCAAGATTTATCTTATATGTTCAACAAACTGAAGGGTAATAACGTTCATGTTTTGGAAGTAGTTGGGTGGCAGTTTATTTTGAATATCATAGTGAATCCGAAATCTAGTTAAACTAGAGTGATAAAACACAAGCATCACTTTGGAGTAACTTAAAAAAATATGTTTATTTTTTATTAGTAAATTTCATATATTATAAAATACATTGTATCTTTATAGAGATGAATTTCCTTCTGACAAATTAATCAATTTCCTTCATTATTATCAGATTAATAATTATGTATTAAATGTATTGATTTAAATATATATATATACATTATGTCTATATGATTTTTATTTAGAATAAATTTATATGGGCGTCTTAAGCAATTTAGATAAAATGATAGAAATGTTGTTGATTTAATTAGATATTTAAAGAGAGATGATTACGAAATTCATTTGTTATGGATTCTTGTTTCATTATCTGGTTTTAATGGAAAGTTTTGATCAAATGCAGAACATAAATTATTTTATTTAAATTAAATGATCAAAATCATCTTAGCTCTATTCTTTGTTGGATGTTTAGGTAATAGTGGATAAAGTACTGGATAATTCTATAAAGCAAATTTGTGCAGTTGTGAATAATTGTCATATTAGAGTGATTGCACAGCAAAGGGACCCTAATGTGTATGGGAAGGAAATTCATGTTCCACATTAGAATGTAATAATATAACAGATGCTACAGCATGTGCAGCAAACTTAAAATGCATGTGGACAACAACATCTGATGGAACTACCTCTTGTAAACCTTTTACCTTCTGTAGTCAAACTAAAGGTTCCACTTAAATCTAATGCTTGCAAATTTCTAATAATTGTCCATTCACTGATGGTACAACATGTGGTTCTGTAAATCAATTATATTCTTGTTCATACTTCACTGCCTAGACATATTGTTAGGGATATATCTCATAAGATGGAATATGCATGTGGAAAGATGGTTAAGGTTGCTTAGCAGCATAGGATTGCACTTCGTTAACTTAATAGGAATGTTTATAAGCCAAATAAGGATGCAAATATACTAGTAATTCTTGCTCCCAATTACTTTGTAGTGATTACACAACATCATAAAGTTGCACCTTAGTCATGAGTACCATCTATAAAGGTGATTATCAATTATGTAGTTGGGACTCTACTGCAGGGAAATGTTCAAATGCTTTGAATTATGGAGGATTAGGATAAGGAAACTGTTACTCAATGACATTAGGTACTTCCAGATGGGTTTCTAATTCTGGTGGAGGAGAATGTCAATCCTGTTATGCTCAAATTGTATTTGTTTTCATTACAGCATTATTCATTATAATGATCTGATACTTATACAAATATTGGATATTCAAAATAAATATATTATAAAATTTATCAGTATTACTAACTCACTCAATGAACTACACTCTTGACATTCTCCATTTTTCCAGGTGTTTTATCCATTTGTTGATTAGTAACAATTCATTTCAGATAAATCTTTAGTTGATGTCATCTTCTAACAAAAACCATTATCCCAATAACAAATCAAACTATCTCCATTCAAATTCTTCATTGAACTATTACAGTCTAATTCATTCAAATCACTACATCTTTTTTCACTACAAATACTAGTACTGATATCCCAATTACATTCTTTATGTAAAGAACAAGCAGGTGTTCCATTCATATTGGAACATTGAGTAACTTATATACTTATACATTTATTGTCAGTTGATGTTACACAATATTTAGTCTCTGACAGTTTATACATTTCACATTCTATTTAAACATCTGAACAATTTTTAATCATAATTTTGCTTTTGCAATATCCATCTTTTCCATTGAAACAGTTTTTATTAATTGAATTACAATTTTTATTGTTACTAATTTAGTAATCTTCACATTTAGTAAATTACCGACACTAATTTTAATTATTTATTGAGCAATCATTATGTAATTCACAAACTTCTATAGGTATATCTAAACATGAAATCCAAGTATGATCTATACATTTATTGTTCTCTAAAATACAATTATCTATATAATTGCATTCAGATATTGAATAATCCTAACAGGTTTTTAATTAACATTAATTTTAAACGAATTTGCATTGTTGGTCTAATTTACAATCATTTTCTTCTAATTAATCACATGTACATTAAGCTTGATAACTAGAATTAACAATCAAAAGGATAAGAAGTTGTAATTGCTAAATTATTTCATCAACAATTACCATTTTTTTGGACATTAGATATAGATCAATAATTAAATTAAAATTGATTTCTTTATATTATTTTGATGATTCACATTTATAAAGTAAAAGAAAGCAATCCTAAGTCATGGGAAATTACAATTCTCTTTTCTCTTTTTTTTATATAATATGGATATCCCATATCAAACAAATACTTATGTTTTACTAACTCTTAAGGAATCTATATTACCCTTTTAAATAATCATATATAAAGATACTTCAAAATGTTAAATTAAATTATTTATTCTTCATTCGCCAATATTGTAATTGTACCATCATATTCTAATAGTGTGATTTCATTCTCATGATAATCCAAAGCCACAATCTGCTGCTTTGTTATTTTAATCACCTTCTATGATTTCTCAATTGGATTGTAGATTTTAACTATCTTGTGATTCTCCACAAACAATATCCCATTCTTTGTAAACCTCCCATGTGATATATATTCAATCTTTGGATCAATATCCAATAATATATTCACTTAAGGTGGATCATTCAAATATAAAATTGATAACTTCTTCTTTGCTTCCTTCAGATATTCCAACATTAGTAATTAATCTCCCTTAAAATCAAATGGAACCTACAACAATGGCATATCTGCATAATATGTATTACTATCCTAATTTTGCAGATCAAATAAATATAAACTATTCTTTTTAGTAGAAATGTCCACTCCAATATCTTTATTCTATGTTGGTGCAACCGATAAGAGTAATGTTTTAGTTTTATAACATAAGGATAATGTTGAACTACATAGTGGAGGAGAATGGGGTCTTTCAAATTTCCATTAATGACTTTCTCTCATCTAATAATCGAAAATGTAACCATATACATCTCCTACTACTATATACACTTTCTCCTATTCAATTGCTTTAGTTTATATAATTATTTACTCACTCCTCTTATGATCTCCTCGAATACATCAGGAATGTATCTCAATTCATTTTAATTATATAGGTATTACCCAATATACCCACTTATAGCTCCAAAGATTATCATGTTGTTATCAACATCAAAAGCAGTAATAGGCTCACCTATCCTTATTTTAATCCACTTATCAAATTTTATTTATAACATTCACTAATTATATTAATGTGAGTATAATCATTAAATGATAAAACTTATATCATGTGTACATATGACCATATATATAAATTAATAATATAATTGATGAAATGATACATAAAAATTTTAATAAACTCTCATCTAAGAGTTATTCAAGTTAAGAATTTTAAATAACAAACATTCAAAATGAATTTGATATATCACTTTATAGGTCTTTTTACTTTTCTCATTTGCAGTTATTGCTAGGATTAAATTACAATAGTTTAACATTAGGAATTGATATAACTATATTTTATGGAAAATGAAAAATATTATCTGAATGAAAATTCTTTTGCCATTCCTTTCAAGGATGATTAAGACTTAATAAGATAACTTCAAAACTCATCATCCTAATAATTAATAGAAAAATAAAAGGAATTAAATCTTATTTTAGATGATGATGCAATTTTACTTTTATTTATAAGTCATTAAGGAAAATACATTGATATTTGTTATTTATAACATTAAATAATGGATTGTAAAATTAGAGTAAATAATACTTTATACAATGAAGATATAATTGTAAATGAAATCAAATCAAACTAAATTTATCTTCCATCTAAGTCATGTTATAATGTTTATCTTCTTTAGGATGATTCATTCCTCATTTAATGTCAAGGTTCTATCAATTAATTTAAATATTATATAGTAAATTACTAAAGTGAAATTGTCGATGAAATCATAATGGATTTCCCTTAAAATTGCAGATTTGACTCTAAGTTTCAATTCAACAAATTAATTATTAACTCTATGGATTGTGAAATATCAATAGTTTTAATTGTTCAAATAATATCTAATGATTAGAAACAATAATTCAATAAGACAATTACAAAATTACATGAATTAAATAACTTTCCAATTTAAAGCAATTTGATTGATTTAAAAATATGTGAATCCAATAAAATACTATTAGGATTTGTTAATTTAATAAGTCTTTTTAATTTTGAAGATTAATCATTTACAATTTAGTATTATTCATAACGTCAATGGTTTCAATATTTTTAAGGAACATGCTTCCCTTTTGTAATTAAAGGACGGTTATAACTATATTCTTAAATTGAAAAACTTTTACTTATTTTTGATAAAATGATAAATCTAAGATCTTAGATTAAAAGCATTTAAAATTTTGATTAGTTTTGTATTTTCTTTTACGAAGATTAAGTCATTTTAATGTAGGATTATGTTTTTGAATAATCTATTTAGAATGTAAAATAAATTTTCAAATTACATACATTACCTTTTCTTGTCACTCTTAACAATAATAATCAAATTACATTTTATAAAATTATAAGTTATAATAGATTTATCCAATATCAACATTTTCCTTTTGTTGCAATATTTTTAAAGACTTAATTAAAGTTGATGAATAATATAGTAAATTATTATCATTCAACCTCTTAATATTCCATAAATTACCCTATGGAGATTCCAATAAGAGAAACTATCAAAATCTCATAATATAAAGTTATCAACAACTTTAAAATTGATACTAATGTACTTCTTGAATCTATCCCTTTCTATTTAGATATAGAATTTGATTAAGGTAACATTTAAGTTGAATATAAAAATTAAATAATTATAACTCATCACAATAAATTACCAATTAAATAGATTCTAAAAGTTATTTCTATTGAAATGAATTTTGTAGTGATAATTTATGAAAATTGGAATAAAAAAATTGTTGCAAATATTAGAAATGATAATTATGAACAAAATATTTATATGATTCCTAAAACACATGAATTATCAGTTGAATTTACTTTATTACATTCGGATTTCATAATTTACTTAATTAGTAGTGAATCAATAATAAATTTCATCATTGTTGATAAAAAGGATTTACTATTTATTAATTCAATTAAACCTAAAAATAAAATAAAAGAATGCAAATATGACTTAATCAATTTAATTTGTCATCTTACTGATAATACAATCTATAAATATTAATTTAATTATTTCTATGAATATTATTCAACAAAGCATATTTATGAGTTAAGAGACTTTTGGTTAAGCAATCAAGAGAGTAAATATAATGATTTTAGAGTTCCATATTTATACATTAATCATGAAGATAGCACAATTTCAATGAAACCACTAATACCTTATCAAAATGATATCATAGTATCAATAGATGGTTAGATTATTCTTTCACATATATTTGTACTGAATGAAAGAATTTTACTTATTTCTTTGAGGTAAATCAAATCATTCTGCTTTACAAAATGCCAACATATGAATTTTTAAATCCAATTACCTATTAAAATCAAATTTTATGGCAAATTATTTGGCATCATTACAATTTAGAATGAGTAGGAATACCTTTTTACTTATGATGTCACTTAATAAGGTAGACATTGCTTAAGGTAGATTACCAAAATATTACCTAATATGAATAGTTTTGAATTGATGGATGAAACTGGAGTATTCATCTAAATTCTGACTGATAAAATTGTCATCAGTTATCCAACTCTTTTTATTAACATCAAATCTATTAAATCTTCTGATTATGTACTAATAGATTCTTAAATTAAATTTCAAATTAAGTCCTATATTTAATCAATTCCATTTAGCTCTATTGTCTTTGTTCATGTATTTAATAGTGACAACAATCTCAGATATAAGTATCATGTTTAATAACAGAAGTTAATAATGAATAATTAGAATTAAATTACAAATTTAGATTAAATATTTGGTAGTATCAACAATTTGTAAATTGACTCTCTATGTTAAGGTTCTTTAATAGAACCAATTAAAGTAGTATCTAATATTTAATTATACTAATGCTGGCAGATTAATTAAAGATTTTGTTTGATCTCTTAATCTATGTTAATTTATGATTTCTTCAACTTAAATAGAACCATAACATTGCCCAATAACAACAGATTCCTAAATAAAATTATGCTATCTAATCATGGCATTCTGATAATTTATAATGCTTATAAGCACTCAATAGGTTTTTTCAATTTATCTGAAAATTCATCATTTGAACACAATTTAACTTATATTTAATTGTAAGGAATTGATTAAAATGTAATTGATAATCACCTTATATCAATAAATTTAATAAACAATTATGTTATAGTATTAACTTAGTAATTTTGTTAAACTTACTAATTTGATGGATATGAGAATCTTTTAGTATGTCATTTACAAATTTAACAGATTAAGCAAATTCAGTTTTTACACAAAAATGATCTTTAATTAATATTTCTATTTTTAGATGCTAATTCGGAGCTTAGATTTTACTCCTGCACCTTAATGTCAAATTATGTGAATCAAATTATTGAGTTTAAGTAAGATTTAAAAATAGCAGCCTTTCATATATTGAATTCCAAAATTCAAAATTAGGAATTCAAAGTTAATGTTATTTTGTTTTATCATAGAGACTTGGCGTACATTTTTGAATTTACTTTTGATTTTAAACAATACACACTTATAAAATTTTCAAATCAATAATTTCTAAGATATCCTAATATTACTTTTGAAAACTTTCTAAGAGTGAGTGATACAATTTACATTTTGAAAGGAAGTTCTCAAAATTCAATTTCCTCACATTATTTATATAAGATCAATTAAAGTTCACCAAGTTAAATAATTGATTACTTTTATAAATATAATTAAAATTAGGAGATCTAAATATATAATGAAACCCATTTTATTTAAATATAAAGATATAACCAAAAAACTATTATATAGCTTCTTGAAATTAATTATTATAAATTATATCTCAAAAAAAATTGTGATTTAATTTTACATAACGATGTATCAACCCTTAACTCTACTATTGAATTAGAAGAAAATATTAAATCTCATTTTACTTTAACATTAGTTTTTGTGAATTTTCTACTAATTCTAATAATAATTAAGAAAAATAAGGCTCGAAGGAATATAAGAATATGAATATTATTAGGTATATTTTTATAATATAAAAGCTGTATTAATTAATAAATAAATATATATATATAATGTTATTATTTAAATTAATAGATTTGTTTAAATATTATTGAAACACATTAGATCATATATTAACTTAATGTATGAATAGATTAAACTTTAGAAAACCTATTTTATTGGTTCTTGATGAAAGACTTTATTTTTTATGTTAATAAAGTTTGCCTATGTTTAAAATATGTTAGTAAATATATTATATTCTACAAATACCTATAGATAATTATCATTGAGTAATATTGAAATAAATGATATTTTTGTAAATAGAAAATATACATTATTTCTATATACGTTTAATTTAAACTGATAGCAATTATTTGTAATAGTTCTCTATATATCTTTGAGTTTAATAAATTGAATATCTCAGTAATAATAAATATAATTAAAGAATATAATGTTTAGAAATATTATTTTATAATATAAAATTTAAATAACAAAAAAATGGACCCAGAAAAATAACTGATGGATTAACCTATAGAGGAGGAGTCTGATATGGATGAAGATGAGAAGAGATAGAAGGGAGATTGGCATTAATAATTGTATTAAGGTGTATTTAGTTAATTAGATTGAGTGCATGTTAGAAAGGAGATTTAACAGCAGTCTAGCGTTGTTTGGACAAGAGAGCGAATGTTTTGTATGAGGATAAGAAAAAATGGAATCCATTAATGTGGGCATCATGTAGAGGGTACACAGAGATAGTGCGTGTTTTGTTGTCTCGTTAAGCAGCAGCACCATATGTTCCAGAAATGGCGTTGATATTGTAGAACTTTGCATAGACAATGCCTATTTATTCAAGTCCATTGAATTAATCATCTCCAAGCAAGTCCACCTATTTTGGAGGTAGTCCTGGAGGTGGAGCTTAGTCGGCAGTGTTTAATTTTCAATCATACTAATTATCAAAGAAAGTGGTTTAGGGAATCATAAATTAATAAGTTCGATCGACTCCATTGATGTGGGCTTGTTTTAAAGGACATGTGTAGGTTGTATGGTTATTATTGAAATCAGGATTGAGTTGGGAGGTAAAAGAAAATTAGAGATTTAAATATAGGATGTAGATCAATTTGGGAATAACAGTGTTCATTTGGCAGCATCAGGAGGGAACTAAATAGTATTTTAGACAATGTTGTTTTATGGAGTAGCTGTAGACAGACCAAATACAAGGGGACACACTGCTAAGGATTTGGCAACCAATGCCTATATATTGCAATTGATTAAATTGTTAGAGGTAAGTGGTTAGACATCCAAATATTTTTGTATGACTTGTCGAAAGTTTTGGAAGTAGGAGGAATATAGAATGGATTGGGTATTTGAGAATGCTGAATCGACGGATATGGAAAAACCTGAAGGGAGATGTGTGAATTGTTGGAACACAATAAGGAGCCATACGGAAGAATTGTTGAGCATTATAGATAAATAGGATCATAAGTTATTGACAGAGAAATTGAATGAGATTGAAAAGGGGATAGTAGTTAAGAATGAGAATGGGAAGGAGGAATTCTAAAGAATAGAGATTGATCCTAAGAATTACAAATTTGCTTTGATTGAATAGGAGAAATTGAGGACTTAGAATGTGATATTGGATTATATAAGTACTTTGTAGCATGTACCAAATTATAAGACAATTTTGAAATCTGTCAATTAGATTCAGGCTATGTTGGATGATGCTATAAATAGGGGTGTTAAGATTGATGAACATGTTAAAGAGTAAGCAGAGAAGGAGATGGAGAGATTGAAAGCAGAGGTACATAAAAATAATATGTATAGAGAAATCTATAATTCGAATTAGATAATTTGGATATTGGATTGTCAACACCAGAATAGGTGGTTGTGTTAAATGATAAGGTAGTTATAGCAACAGAGAAAGGAGTGGAGAAATAATATATAGATTAGGCTTCTGAATTAAGGGATAAGATGGCCAAAGCTATTTAAGCGAAGAAAATATTGAAAATGTTTAATGAGTATCCTGCTAGAGAGATTCCTGATCCTATAAAATGGGATCCTAAGACTAAGAAACCGATTGATCCAATAACAGGAAAACCGATTGATCCTTTGAAATTGGCATTGTAGAATTAGAAGAAGAAAAAGAAGAAGGAACCAAAATTTGTGATTCCAGAATGGGCAAATGATGTAAAGTCTTTGGATGAGAATATTAAGGGTATTATTATTTAGAGTTGCTTATGATAGGATTGGAGGGATTATTGAAGGAGGCAGAAGTACTAAATTTGAATCATGAATTTGTGGAGGAGAGTGTCTAATAAATAAAGAGAATGAAAAGTGAAATGAGATATAGAAAAGAAGTTGATGAATAATTAAAGTGGATTGCTGATGCTAAGGCTGCAGAAAAAAAGAAAAATAAATGATATATATAATGTATCAATCTAATAATTCAATATTCTTGGCTGCATTAATTATGACTTATTTTGAAGTTTCAACAATCTCACCACCTACAATCATTTCATCCAAAATAGAATACGCCTTACAATAGTAGCATCATTATTTTACTTTATTAAAATTGAATACTATGTCTAATTCACATACATTTCCAAAATACTTGTCCAATACCTCCACATATAAATGTATCAATTCTAGCATTGTTAATTCATTATCACTCACATCAACACATAAAGCAAAGAACAATCCTGCATATCTTTTGTATATGATTTTATAATTTCTAAACTAATAATGTTGAAACTCTATACTTCCAAAAAGTTAGTATGTTTAGTGTCTCTACAAACTATCAATCTATGTACTTCATTTTACAATTTAACTTTCTCTGCATCGTCATAATACACATACCATTTCGAAAGTCTAGTCTTACCCTATCTATTCTACAACAAGATGAACCTAATCTTAAATGAATAACTATCAATACCATGATTTTTCAAATTTATTTATTTAATTATAATATATATATTAGTAAAATTCATTAAGCAATCCATGGATGATTTAAAATCTATTAGATTGTAGGTCTCTTATTACAATCATGTTAAAGAATTCCCTTTACAAAATTCTGAAAATCTGAGCTACTCCACTAAGGAAATTAATATTACAAAAATTAAATCTTTCTTTTTGTGTCATTCTCATTATGTGATTCAAAAGGTGGTCTCCCTATTCATAAACTTAATAATTACCAACTACTAATTCATATGCCAAAACTCCAATAGTCCAAACATCCACTCTGTTATCATGAGATTGATAATTAATCATCTCTGGACATAAGTAATCTAAAGTACCACATAAAGTCTTCCTTTTATTCGATGGAGTGTGAACACTCCAACCAAAATCTGAAATCTTAAATACATCATCATTAAAACACAAAATGTTTTCAGGCTTCAAATCTCTATGTATTACATTCATTGAATGCATATAACCTATTGCCATTGTTATTTGCTTGATAATATTTGATGCCATTTTTTCATTGAATCTCTTATTCTATTGCTTCTTCATTAAACCATACAAATCTCCCAAAGGAGCCCATTCTAGCATTAGGTAAACACGTTTTTCTGTTTAAAAAAAGCCATAAAAACTAATTATATTAGGATGTTTAAGATGTGTTAGTATTTCCACTTCTCTGGTTAGAGATCCAGTCAATTAACAAAGATTTAGTTATCTTTTACTTATTACTTTCATAGCCAGAATGAATTTACTTTCACGCTCCCTAATTGGATATAAAACAATTTATACCTCGCTAAGTAAACATGTCCAAATTTACCATTTCCTAAATACCTACCCATTTCAAAATTTCTTAAACTCCATTAATTAGGATCAAATTCTAATTTAAATCTTATTAATACCTTTATCTACTTCATGAAAATCTTCATCCTCACTATAATTATTACTTGTTTCTTCCTCAATCAAATTTTAAGTCTGAGGTTTCTTGTCCAAATACTCAACTCCACGAGTATTTTCGTAAGTATTTGTAATAATCGATAGAACCGAATTTGCTGTTTGCCACATCAAATTTAACAGCAAAATTATATTATAATTAATAAAGGGAGCCCAATAATTATATTTGTATAACTGATAATATATAAAAAATTGATTCATGATATTGTGCTTAGATATCATTGTACTAATGATATTAAACACAAGCATTATTAAAATTAATCATCAAAATGAACTCTTTGCACTGAAGTAATTAACTTAAATTGAACCTATCATTTAGTTATTAAATATAAATGTATTGTAGATATCTCACATATGTCTTACTATGATAAAATTCTGCTTGATTTTTATCTCATTTTATTCTGAATTCCTTCTAATACATGAAATCCATTAGTTTGTCTTTGCCATAGATTAATAGGTGTTCTTAATGATAGACACTTCCATACTCTTGTTTTAATTGATTCTTAAATTTAGCAGTTCAATTTTAATTCAGTGTCGTGTAGATAATTTTGTGAGCTATGAGTTTTGAGTACATCATTCATATTAGATTTATCAAGAAATAAAAGCAAATTTATTAAGAGGAATTGAGCTTATTTTTTATTTGTTGCTATTAAAATTTAAATTATTTATTATGCACAGCATCTAAAATTCTAATCGTCAGTAAGAAAAGCTAGAGTCTCTTGAAAGTATCATCTATACATATTTACATAGTTCAAATGCTCTCCTACAATAATGAATTGTTTCATCAACTACTATAAATTTGGAAAGACAATCATATTCCAGATTGCCACTAACAATACTTTTATAATATACTCAAAACTCATGAGACTTAAGCTGTCACTCTGTTGAATTAAGAAATTGAAAGTTTTTAAAATAATCATAGCATTGTTAAAACATTATATCAATTAACTTTAAGTAGAGAACATTGTATTAAAGAAATATTGAAGTCACGTAATATTGGTATAATGGATTATGTTAGACTAATTTCTAAATTAATCTATGATCTTAGAAAATTAACTTATAATTTGATTGAGTTCCATCGTAAATGGAGAAATGCTTTAAGTTCTAAGTTTCAATACAATTATAAATGGATTATCAATCGTAAAGATTATCTACTCAAAATTCTTCATGATTCAAATATCTTTTAGGAGACTTATCCTAAAATGTTAAGCCACTTCAATCTCAAAGATAAAGACATTTTTTATCTAAGTGTTATTGAATAATCACATCTAGAGAATGTAGATTATTTTGATTTTTTGGCACAACATCAAATAAAATAATCTTAAGTTTAAAGAATGAAAGATTTAGAGAGATATTTTTAAGAATTAATTGCAGAACCTCATGCATAAGAACCAATTATAGAAACTGTGTCATTTAGACCTAATACATCTAAATAGTTCCATTCTTCCAGATCTAAAGTTGATATTCCAGCTGTCACCTAATTAGATGATTATCCTAGCACAATGCTCTATGTTTATGAGGATCTTCAATTTACAACATAACACTATCCAGAAAGAGATATTGAAAAGGTGCTGATCTATTGGTAAAGTAAGAATGTAATAGAGTTGAATGAAAGTTTTAAATGTCCTATTGATCATCTTAAAAATGTGATATTGTTTTGGTAGGAAGCTACAATAATAAAAATAAACTAATAAGCTTTGATAGTTTGTTCGATTGATTAAGAATATAACTCTAGAAGATGGATTATTCATTCTATATATATCATATAAGAATAATAACCTTGGCAATAGGAATTAAATCTTATTTTATAGCATTTTATTAAAATGTTAATTTAAAAAGGAGACAGTTTTGGTTCTTTAGTGATTTCATGTAGTAATGATAAGCCAATTAAAACTTAATTGCAAAATTTAAAGTTCAGTTTTCTAAAAAATGTTTAATATAATCAATTGAATGTTTCTTTTTATGAATAAAAAATACTTTAAAATTAAATCAATCCTGTATAGAGAAGATATTATACACCATTGACTTTGAGGATGGTACGTATTTTTGCCACACAAATTCAATCGTAAATGATTACTGATGAGGAATTGTTGATTGCTTAATTTAGTGCAAATTTAGGGAAGAATAATATTATACATTTTGAAAACAATATTACTGCTTTACAACCTATTTTATCTGTATTTATTATATTTATTTCGATTTTTCAAAGAAATCAAAATTGTATGGTCAGGAATACGTGTTGGTTCATAAACTATAAGATATAAAGAACAGATTTTAAGTACAATTTAACTCTCCTATTGATGGACCAGTATATTTCTAAAACTTTGATATCAAACTCAATTTTCAATATTTCTCTAGTGAAATACATCGTAATACTAATGCACCCTATATTCGTTTAATTTCTGTATTTATAATATATATAATTTAGCATCCTTCTTTCAATGAATAAGAGGCTTCCATCTTGGAGTTGACATCTAATGATATAAAATAACGTAAAATCTATCTAGTTTCTACAATAAACCCAGTTATAAAGATGTATTTTGTAACCTCATTAATTTAGATACATATATGAAGTACAACACAATGAGATTACAAAATCAAATATCTAATAATATATCAATTAAATCTTTGAAAAATTTGATAAAAAATAGGAAGGATTACAAAGCGTTTGGTTGCCTCTCTTTAAAACATCAGGTAATTAACTTACATTGTCTAATTCAATAATAAATGGATTCTTTTAAAATAAAACTGAAGTCTCCTTTTGTTATAATAGAATTCCTGGATTTCATTCCATTACTAATGTGCATGATTTAGAGAAGGTGATTTAACCTCCCTTTTTAATTGGATTCGTTTAGAATGATATTGAATAAATTAATAAACCATTATTTTCTATGTTGGTGGAGAAAGATTGTATAATTAGAAGTCCAGAAAAGATTATTTAAGGAAATCTATAAGGTTAATAACCATTGCCTTTGCTTTTATAACCAAGAGATGTAGATGGGAAGATAAATGAATTATTGAAAATAACAGTGTTAGAAGTTTAGAAATCATTTAATTCTGATCCTTATACATTATCTTATAAATTGAAGTATGGATTAGAAGCATCATTATTGAATTTGAATAATGGCTATGCTCTTATTTATGTTGATGAGAATCATTTTCATGAAAAAAAATGGATTATTGAATCAATAATGACTAATAATCTTGATCATTTATAAGGAATCTTGTCGAGATTGAGTGAATATATATTCAATGCAGATATTTATGCTAATGAAATCTAAATTAGTTAAGTATTAATTTAATTAAATGTTAGAATCATTATTCTGATTAAGGAGAATTGGTAGCCAATAAATAAGTTATGGAATCAATTAAGAAAGCTAAATTTAAGTGGAGATTAGTAGATAATGATGCCAAGAGTCAACATAGGAAAACTGTTTATTATTTAAAGAGATCTGTTTAAGATTTGTATAATTTTGTTATTTAATTATAGTCCACCAAAATAAGAGAATTAGATTTCCATATAATTATAGAGTTATTATGCATTATAATAAAGTGAATAGAGAATTCAGACACAAACTAAATTAGAATATTTTAGAATTAAAGATCATTATTAGTTATTTGAAGATTGTTTTTAATTTCATTTAGAAAGTGATTTTTAAGATGAGAATCCATTATTAGGAAATAAGTTTTAGTAATATTAGGGTTCATTAGCAAATACTGATTTTAAAGTGTTATTGAATTAAAATGAATTGAAATCTCATATATAATTTGATGTGAAATTACCAAATTTTGATTAACATTTATAGATGGTATTATAATAATAATATATGTGAATAGGTTAATGTACTTTAAATGAATTCACAATTAAGATTGAAAAGACAGAGATAAGTTATGATTACAAATAAGAAATATATTGAAATTCCAAATATTGAAGGGATGTAATAAATTTACTAGTCTGATTTGTATTAGAAAAATTTAAGAGTTTTCTTTGTACCTACTACAGATTCACTTTCTTATTTCTATTTCATTGAGTTACCAAATTTATAAATGGTAAATGAAATCAAATCAGATTATCTAAATATTACAACTATGATATCTTAAGTAAGTTATTATAATGTATTTTTAATAGTCATTTCCATTTAAATACAATCATAGTTGTAAATCATTGTTGATATAATCATTTTAAAAAGTTTCTTAGATGAGCAAAGATTCAAATTTCTTGTTTGTTGAATTTGCTTTGAGTAATCAATATACAATAGAACCATAAATAATATTAGAGGAGAAGAATGATGATTAATAATGGATTGTTAAATTACCTATGATTTGTGGAATAATACATACGAATGTGAGAAATCAATACGAGAGACCATTAATTGCATGGATAATCGAAAATTGATATATTTTACTTGATCAAACAAAAATTTGTATACATAATAAAAAAAATGATACCAATTCTTTAGAGGAAAAGAGATTACTTCTATTAGATCAAATAGTTGATCCTTAATATGCTTGATAATATAACATAATCTTTTGAGTCACTTTGCAGAGTGGCTGATGATAAATAATCACTCAAACCTATTGATAACGCAATTAGATTTATAGATCAATATTATGATTGCATCTAATTTGTTAAACTGGATTACATAACAAAAGAGATTCATTTTAAAGAGAAATATGATACTAAATTCCAAAAACATTCATCTGATATCTATCATATTTCAGCTACCTAAAATCAAATATTATCTTGTGGCTAAGAAGTATACTTACATCAATCAAATAAATGCTATGCTATCAAAAATTCTACACTTCCAATATACACAGGACTAATATTATCAGATGGTAGAGTACTTATAGGAGGAGAAGAAAAAATTATCAGAGTTTATGAATAATTAAATAATCAATACAATGAAATAACTTAATTAAAAGGTTTTTCAAGAGCTATCAGTTCAATAGTTATGTCTTAAAATTAATACTATATTGGAGTTAGCAATTTTGATGGTAGAATTACATTGTATCATATGCAAACACTAAGTAAATTAGGTTCATGGATGAATGATTTAGGATCTGTCTATTCTATATCATTTAGTGTTGACAACCAATATATTGCAGCAGGTAGTAAGAATGGTATAGCCATTTGGGAAATCAAACATGGCAATTATACAAGTTAAGCTGAATTAATTCAATCACTCAAAACAAAAAAGAAAGTCAGATCAATTGCCTTTTCATGTAAATAGAAATTCCTAGCTGCAGCACATAAAAATGATGTTCTGTTGTATCATTATTACATTGACGATTTCAAGATCTATTAAACATTACATCATCATAACGACATTGTAAATTGTGTATCTTTTGGATAAGATATCCTAATATCTGGAAGTGATGATACAACCTTATGTTTATGGTCAAGTAGTATCAAAGGATATTGGATGTGTTACTAAGTGATTTATGTAAATTGTTGCATCAATTCTATTGCATTAAATCCTCAATAAACAGATCTATATTGTGATTGTTTTGATAGTATAATTCATTATAATTAAATTTGATATAACCTTCACAATTTTGGATTATAATATGCTGCTGCTGCTGCTATCAATTTAGAATCCTAGGTTTTTAATACATTCTCCCATGTAAAATCTTGGATAACCAACTTTATTTATTCTCCTTCACCTTCTGCACCATGAGTCTTCTAACATAACTCATCTAATTATGCTTATTCCATATTCTTCTCTACAACAAATAAATGAATCGCTTCATCACTTCCTCCTGGAGATACCAACATATCTTATAAATAACGCATCTCATTATGCTATATACTAATTCCAGTTTCCTCTTTAATCTCTTTTGCAGCCACTCCTCCAAAATCACCCTATTCATCCATCATACCAGCAGGAGCTTCTATTGTAAATTTACCAACTGGTACTCTAAATTATTATGTAAGCACCATCTTCTTATTTACTAATAACAGAATTGCAACTGCATCTCCTCTCAAAAATACAAAGCCTGGCAATTTAATCCCATTCAAATATGCATCAACGATTAAATTGACAAAACCAACATTTTATCCAAACATATACACATAGGATACTTAGATTTGTTTTATTTCAACATTTGACTATTCCCAAGAATTTATATAATTTTAAAATTTCTTTGCCTTCTCTACCTTATTGAAATGATCTATCAAAACATTATCCCCTTTTATAAATGGAATATTTTTTCCTTTTATTAAGATGTTTCTTATCATTTTATATATTAATATATATAATGATTAATTAAATTTATGATGAAGAAATGAGAACTAGTAAAAAGTTAAAAATCAAATTTCAAAAGAAACCTGGAATGAAAGACTCTTAACTTATCATGTAACATCTTGCTGAAAGTGTAGCAAAAGAATCTTAAAAACTTGAACCAACACCAAATCCCTTTCTAAATGAATCTAAATTACAAGAATAAATTTCTGAACGTAGAAGATAAAGTTCAGTTCATTAAAATGATTGGTTTCTTAATGATCATCCTCTAGCATAATCCAATTATTTTACTCCAGCAGATAGAATCACTTTTGGATAAAGTATTGACTTTAGAGATAGATCTTGTGATCGTTTTTAATCAAATTGGTAATTTTTATTCATTTATATTAAGTTCTTTGAAATCATCTCTTGCATCCAGTCAATTATTTACCATACCAAATAAAGTAACAGAATTAATAGGACATTATCCTGAATATTTGAAAATCTTGTCTGATGACATCGAAAATTAAAAAACAAAAATATGTTTAGATTGCAACAGACTCAAAGATCTTATCTCAGAAGAAATTGATAAAAAACAAAATGAATTATTAAATACTCTAGATTAGATTGTAATTAATTATGAATCTAACTATCAAACATTACAAGAAATGGTCAATCAATTTAAATAATCATTTTTATAAGTTCCATCAGCATTAAATAGATCAATTCCTGTTAATATTTCATCCATTACTATTTTTCATTATGATCAAGATGAAAATTATAAAAAGATTAAAGAAGAGAAATGTCTAATCAAATAAAGATTGTCTAATATAGATTCAGAATTAATGAAAAGAACCCTCATTTTTATGGCCGAAGATATGGATAATCAAATTACCCATAAACCAGGGTATAGACATACAGAAACTTTACAATTAAAATATAATGAATTATAAAAACAACTCATCAACTCAATCACAACTTAATTGAATGAGATGAATCTTGTAATGGAAATTGCACCACAATACAATTATGAACACATATTACTCTTGCCTAAAGTTGAAACTGTTATTGCCAATAATCGTTAAAATGCTATTGGAGGAGATAGAGACATGTAAGAATTAGAAAACTTAAAAACACTAATTCAGAATAAATTGAAATCTTAAAAATTCAATATGAATATTAGTTTAGGATTAGGATAGAGTATGAAAAACTTTGGATTAAAGTTAGAGTATAAATACTAATCAAATAATCCTTTATTAAGTATTTAAGCAATTACAGATAATATTATTGCAGTTGGAAGTAGAAATGGATTAGTTTAAGTTTGGGATTTGAAAAATAAAGAGTAATGCTTTACAGTTCAAAATAAATAACCTGTCACTTGTATGAGAATATTCAAAGGATTTCAAGGAGATTTTAATGTAAGTTCGAGAGCAAATGTTTTAGGAGTAGACTTAAAAGAATAATAATATCTTGTAACTGGTAATCAAGACATAAAGATATGGGACATTAAGACTGGAAGTATGATAAAATTATTGAAAGGATAAGGAAATGTAATTACATCAATGTTATGTTTATTGGATAATCATACATTAATTAGTGGACATGAAGATGGTAAGGTATCATTTTGGAATGCCTATTCTGGAATGATAATGAAGAAACTATAAGATCACAATGATTCTGTGAATGGTATAATATTAACTAAAGATGGAAGAGTAATTACAGGAGGTAATGATAAAAGTATTATTATATATCAAATACATTATGTGAGATCATAGATATATACAAGACAAGTATTTGGAGATGCTTTGAAATAGTAAGTACTTAGAGATGAATGTTAAATCTATTGTATGCAGGCATCAATGATTGATGAAAATCTATTTGTGACTGGAGGTAGTGATTGTAAAATTAAGATATGGAATTTAAAATCTTAGAAGATAGAGAAAGAGATAATGGGTCATAAATAACCAGTTGGAGATTTTGTGATGTTAGAGAATCCTTTGGATGTTGATAAAGAGAAGATGTTTGCTTTAGTATCAGTGGCAACAAGTGAAGATGTTTTACGTATATCTACATCTATAAGTCCACTAAATAGTGGTGTGTATTTAAATGAAAAGATTGTGAATGAATTTGGTGCAACTTGTGGACCTCTATTATAGTTATTGCAAGATAAGGAAGGATTGAGATTATTGGTAGTGAATTAGGATGATGACAATTAGAGTTTCATGATTTTAAAATTATAATGAAAGAATATCATTATTTTAAGGGTGATTCAATTTATTTATCTTTCAATAATTTCCAATTAAATTAATAGAAGTATTTATGTTGCATAATGAATTCGACTTTTGTTAATCTCTCCAGTGGATCTCTTTTCAAAAGGTTATAAATTAGATCCTACAAATTGGGATCTATTTCTTTTGGAAATGCTTATATATTTTGATTCTTCTCTTATTTTAGTTTCTCCACATCCCTTTCATCATTTTCAAAAGGATAACTATCAAATAACAATTTGTATAACAAGGATCCTAAAAGCCACCAATCTCCACTCTAATCAAATACCATATCCATTGCTTCTGGAGGGTATATACGTATTTCTTCATATGTATTGATTTTAAAAAACACTGTCTTATTACTAGATTATCCGAAGCCAATCAATCTGATATAACCATCTTCTGCAATTAAAATATGTGAAGAATTCAATGCTCTATAAATATAACCAGACTTATGAATTTCATTAATTGCTAATATTATTTATGCAGTGATGAATTAAAGTGAATTTTCGCTTAACTATTTTTAATTAACGAATTATTCAAGATCACATATACAATTCTCTAATTCAAAAGTACACATTTCAGGAGTGTTCTTGTATTGTATTAATTTACAAATAAAAGGGAAGCGAACATTTAATAAAATTTATTTCTACATTTCCAACATCTCTTAAGAAAAGAAGATGTTTTTACTAATACTCTTAATTACAACATATTTATCAAATCTAAAGCATCGTTCAATTCTATGATTTGAATCACTAATTAACTGTATGGTGACATACTTACTTGCAAATCAGAGTAAGCAGATTCACTTTTTTCAGCCCGTTTCAAAGGCTTTTAACTGTAATGGAATGATTCACTATTAGACTTCTATTGTTATGTCATACATAAGTCATCATTTTCTTTCTATGTACAAAAATTTCCCATAATAATTTTAATAAATATAATTTATTTTTTTCATTTCTTAAAATGAACCTCTGGTAGAACATTTTTATTGATCTTATGATTATCCTTCGATTATAATTAAACATTTTTGATTTAAATTAACAATCATATTGATTGATTCTGTTGATAATCTAATTTTACTAAAGAAATGCTTAAATATGAGCATTTCAACCTTTTATCTCTTTCAAACACAAATGTTCTTACATCTATAGCAATCTTGATATTAAATAATCATATATATATATATTTATATGTACAACATATTATCATCATGAAATGTTCATTCATGTCATCTTGAAATCTGCTATTGGTTGTTATCATGAATAAATAGTCAATGTAATTGATGTTTGATCAACATTTTTCAAGAGGTATTTAAAATTCTAATAATTCTGATGAAATATGATGTACTGATGAATACTAGTAATTTTGAATTAAAAAATATCTATAAATGCATCTATCGAATTATGGAATTTTGTTATATTAAATTTAACAATATTAATGTCTTTACAATAGGATATGATTGGAAATACAGATAATGGGTCATCTACAAGTAGAGTAGAATTAGCCACTTACCCAATTTTGAACCCTGTGACTCCTTAAGCACAATATGTACAAATGGACGACGTCAAAGAAGCTATCACAATTGCCAAACAGGAGCCAGAAACATCAAGAGAGACCTTTCTTGTAGAATACTATAAGAAAATCTTAAAATAACACTTAATTATCTTAGGATTGTTCTTATTTGGTTTGATGAGATGGTTTGCAAACATTGTAGTGGATTTTGGATATTATTATAATGATTTCCGATGGACATTCTACTTGTTTGTAACCACACTAATCATAATCGCTCTTGGATTACCAATAACAAGATCAATAAGAGCAGTAGTAAGATATCAATCAAATATTTTTTTAGGTGAAACATTAGAATTCTATATTCTATCTATAGACAGTTTTGATAGGATTTGTGCTTATTGGAATAGGAAAATAATGTTCAGGTCGACATTATACAGTAACAATTTGGTGGATCATAATTACATTACTAATCCTCATTGGACATAGTATTGCCCAATGTGTGCTTGTCAAACACAACATCACCCATTACTATACCATGTTTATGAAGTTTGCTATCATGGGTTCAATTGCACTTAATTTTGTTGTTGGATTATGTACATCATCTTTAGATAGTTCATTCCCTATTGCTGAAGCCATAATAATATATTCAATCTATTATTTCAATCAGTTGAATGAGCATCTACTCAAAAACCCTAGTGAATTACCAGAGGATATTTCCATTGTTTAGAGAATATAAATAATTAATAAAATTTAAGCACTTTTCAATTAAGAAGCTTAATCAAATTAAGTTATTGATTAACTCAAAAGCACTCATTGTGTTGTCAATAGATATATGGCTATAGTAATTTCAAGTTCTGTAGCATACATTACAATCCTAATCCTTAGTATTGTCACAGGAAATGCATTATTCATTGTCATTGTGATCGTGGTTTCAGTATCACTTTTAAGTGTCGTACTCAACACTCAAGTGGCTTCAAGAGTATATTATCTTTATTATTCTTAGACTCTATAATAGGAAGACATAGCCTTTGCAGTTTGTTTGACCTATTTGGATCTAGCAAGTCCTCTTAAGAATATTTTGAGAGGAATCATATCCAAATGAAGAATGAATTTGTTATAAATACATACAAAATTATCAAAATTTTTATAATAACTTTTCCTTTGAACTTTCATATAATATTTTGATCAAATTAAATTGATATTTAAATAATTAATATTCTTAAAATGAATTTGAACTATTCAAACATGCCTAATTAACTTTTATTAAGATATACTCAAACATTAAACATTGATTGCTTAAAGATGTGCTAGAAATTTCTTAAATTGTTTTAATGAATCAATAGATAATTTAATTCTATATTGTCTATAACTTCAAGATAAAGTGTTACAGAACAGCTATGAGGATTATAAGGGTAGATAGATACTGACCATTTTATAATATACACCAAATCACATTAATAATAATAAGAACTAACTTATCTAACATATATAGATTTTACTTTTTCTCATTGAATATTGAATACTAACTAATACTGCTGTTAGTATTACAATAATATCGAAAACTGTGTCTCTCAGATTCATATGTTTACTTAGGCCCTGTTATTGTATCTAAAATATTAAGACCTTTTCTTATTTTATCCAAAACATTAACAAATACTAATACTTTAGATCTTTTTTACAATGTTGCATTAAGAGTATTGCTCATAAATTATTTTTAGATTCTTTTGGAATCTGATATATTCTTACATGTTTCGATAAAATTACATATGATTGATTCACAATACCCTCCATGCTTCTAAGTTCTTATTTCTATGAAGAAGAATTCAAAATAAAATAGTTTGATCTATATTTTATAAACAATGGTAAGATATAAAAAAATATAATAATTAAATTAATGTAATAATCAACAGATCCACATTATTTTGAAATGGCCAATTATCCAGATAAAGTGTATTAATAAATGGAAAATCCTAGGATGAATCCTATTGTTCCTTAAGCTAATTTACCCACTCAAATCAATCCTCAAAATGAAAGTGATCCTACTAATCAAGCATAAACGAGACAAGCATTCCTCATAAAATATTATATAAAACAAATTTTACAACTTCTTGGGATCACATTAATCTATGGAATCAATTAAATAGACTCTTTCTCTTCAATATATTTATCTGAAGTAGATAGAGAATGGTGGGGATCTTCTTACACATATGAATAATTTAGAGGATAATTGTTTGATGGTCCTACATATAAAGAGTATAAAGATTGGATGGAAGAGAAAAGAAGAGAATACATGGAGTATAAATTCACATGGGTTTATTACATGATATTGGCACTTACTTTGTTCTTCATTCTATTTGTTCCCTTTGCTAGAAATTATAGATCTTTTGTAATTATTCTATCTTATTTAATAGGTTCAGAAATAAAGTATTTTCCTTCATATTTAAACAGTCTTATTCGGATTTGTCTTAGGTGGCTTATCTAGTGTTTATAAGAAAAACTGGCAATATGATGGTACAGTATTATATATTCTCCTGGCATTACAAGGATTAATTTTAAATGCTATTTTAAATTTAGTGTTAATAAAAAAAAATAAAATTTAAATTTATGGAAAATTGTCAAATGGATTTACATACTTTTTTTTTGGATTTAATCTTTTGATGGGATTCAGAGAATATTATATGGTTGAAGGTTTACCAATTGTTGAATTTATTGCACTCTATTGTTTTTTTTATTTTGATCAATTAAATAAGTCCCTTATAATTGAACCCTCAGAATTACCACCAACAATAAACATTGTTGATATGTTAAGAAATATTCAAACTGAACTGAAATAAAATGAATTTCAATCTAATTAAAATTTTGTAATGATAAATAAGAAGATATTAACAATCGTTGTTATAGTGTTAGGTATAATTCTTGTTGAAGTTGTTGGCTACTTGTCAAACACGCTTGGATTTATCATAATTTCAGTATTATCTGCCCTTACTATGCTTAGTTTTGCTGCTCCTACCTAAGTTGCTCAATAAGTATTATAATTTATTATTTTGCAAGAACTTGGAAATAGAAGATGTAAACATTGCTGTTATGATGACTTATTTAGATATCTTATGTCCAATTCAAAATCTAATAAGACGAATAAAAAAATGAAATATTATATAAATCAAAGAATATTTATTAATATTATCTCAAATAAACATCTTAATTATTAAGTCTTTTAAATAATTGTAGTTTATTACTAAATTAATTTAGCATATACATTTTTGAGTGTATAATAAATTAATAAATGATATTAATTTCACATTCTTTTATTTATATTTTTCTTATTAAATACTTAAAATGGTTGACTAGCTTTTTCAAATTCTTTATTTTCTGTATTTTAAGTGACCTCTGTTAAGATTTCTGTGACTTAATCAGTCTCTTTGTAATTGATCAAATGTGAATACTTCTTTGTGATTGGTATCTATTCATTACTTTTATTATTTTTGCATTCCTTATTCTAACAACCATGACAATTCCCACATCCACTAAATCTGTAAAATATTGTTCCTACTCTTAGAATAGAATTAGAAATTTTTTGCATTCTATTTATTAAAATTAATTAATATATATAATATATAATGAGGTAATAATCTCTATAATTATTATAATAACTCATTCTTATCCTAAATAGGTTAAAATTTATAGAAGATTTAAAGTAGATTACAAAGATTATTAATAATAAAAAATAGTAATATAAAATATATTATCAAGTTGATCAATAGAATTCTCTTTCTTTTTACAATTACATATGTTTGACTATTTCTCTTTTTTAATTTACACTGTCTTTTAATGTTATCATAATTAAGTTTGAAATTTCCTATGTTTTGTAAATCTTATGATTACTTTAATCTCATGTTAGAAATGCAGTCCAAATTGAGATGCAAAACTATTCCAATTCATTTATATATTCAACATTATAGCACTAGTATAGAGAGAGGCACATGCGATTTTGGATGGTTCATATTTGATTATATTGATATTATAAACAGCAACATCCAACAAAAGTAAAGAATAAGTTAACCAATTTGAACTTTTCTCTACTATATTAATAATTGTCCAATAATAGTTTAACCAAACATAAGAGGATGCTGTAACCAATTTAAAATCAAGAAGAGATAATAGTTCTTTTTCAATCTAAAATATATCTTGCATTTCATCTCTATCATTTGTATATCTCCACAAAGGACTTGGATAAATCTAGTAAAAGAAAATCAAATACTTCTTCATATTTGGATGCTATAAAATAACATGTCTTATATATTGAATCAATTTAAGCGGTAAATATTCTATTTGCACTTAAATAAACATCTAGTAAATAAATGGTTTAATGGAACGTTCTTCTCTATGCCTTGTGAGCTGTACATAGTTTATGAACTTCGTCTATCTATAAGGATTATAGAGAGATGAATACCATCTAAACTCTCATTTCTGGATTGAGATCAGATTGGATATCTGAAAAATAATTTGGATTAAGAAAAGACATGTTCACATTCTAAAATAATCAAAACACTTAATTAACTTATTGTGTTTATAGAGTGAAATAGATCTGCTTGATATACAACAAAACTTATTATGGATCATGAGTGTGTTTTGATTCTTTCCTCTTGAATGAGTTAGGAGGTTGAATATAGTAATTAGAACGATCTGTAAAAGGTCTTATCATTTTTTAGACGTACTCCATTTAAATAATTAAATGATTAATAAAGCAGGCAAATATAAATTTGGTTATTTGCTATAAAAATATTATCAAGAGTATTCGACTTTATTTTAAATATGCTGATCTTACAAGAATTAGAACCAGGTACCTTTGGTATACTCATTTATTGAAATATAGAGGACTCACAACTAATTTGAATTTATTGATAAACCTCACTCTCTTCTACTATTTAAAGATTGTCTTAAAATATTTGTATTCAAGATCGAAAGACCCTAATTAAGAGCAAAACTAATCAGCCGTCAATTTGATGTATTTCTGATTATTAAATACTATCTGTATTTCTCTTCTTTCTATGTTGATTATAATAAAAGTTCCTTCATTTGCTAAGACAGCATATCTTTATGAAATTTCTGCAAGTATTAATACTCATTAAATTTTAGTAATTGATGGAGCATCTGAACTTTATGCTGGGATATACCAAAAAATATATCATTTATCAAAAATACTATTTATTATTTATATATAATAATCATAACAATATTTGCATTGATGAGCAACCTTTCATTTTTGTGCTTTACTATCTCTTGAGTATTCTAGCCTGTATTATGTCTGCTTATTAATTTAAATCCTGCCTGACCTTTTAATCTGTACTTGTAGTATTAGTAGTAAAATCAGTGACCATAGTATTGAGTATTTCAGCTAAAATGAATGTTAATTGATTTTACATTGTTAATCTGCTGCTTCATGCAATTTAATTTATAAGGTGACTTATTTTGATCTGAGTTTCTTATCCATGATCTATTAATCAGATAATAAGGGTGGAGGTAAATCTGAGATAGAGGACCTTTTTACAGGACTAATAGTCTTGGAGGACTCTATTTCGGATTTGGAATTGATAAAGAGCATAAGTGTTTTGGTTTCACTCAAAGCTTACTGAATCTTGTCCAAAAAATAATATTTGATTGGATCCTGTATATTGTCGAAATATTCCACACACTTTCTATTGATGAATATGCAATAATTACCTATACATAGCAAGGGCCTATTGTACTGCATCAAGTTATGGTTCTTTAATAATAATCTTCTCGAGAGAAAGGAGATTATAGTAGAATTGCTTATCAATGGTGTTTCCTTGAACTGTAAGGATCTTTTCATTGTTAGATTACCTCATAATTTGTTAATTATAAATAATTTTAACATTTTTTTTTTTATCATTTGCACTCATTTGCTAAAAAAAGTGAGATTATTTTATAGTATGGTCATCTCATCCTTTTGAATTTTGTAAAGGTCCTACAATTCTTTACCAATTGGTTTAGATATTTGCTTATAAGTAGATAAGATATTCTTAATGTTTTGGGTCATAAACTATTTAACCAACAATTCATTTTCTTCACTGATTTTTTCTTGGAAAGAATTGAATTCCAGATGGGGGTTTTTAGAGAATTCTTATTCAGTCAGAAAGTAAATTCTAAGATACCTAAAAGAGTTAAAATACAAATGATTACTGTAATAATTGAACATTAATTTTATTTGAGTACAAAGTTTATCTTTCAATATTGGTTATTTCACTTTGTCTTAACCATTTTTACTTTTAATCAAAGAGTTATTCAGTATAATTAATAGCGGAAGTGAAATCTAAATCTATTGGCATTTCATTAAAAGGATTGTCATCCACAATTATACCATGTCTCATTAATAGATCATGATTACTCAAATTACCATAATTAATAGTTAATTTCTATTTAATATAATGAATATTTGTACATCGCCTGGTTCAATTTGTTTTTTTGCACTGAAATCAACAAAACTCATATTTTCATGGCTCAAATAACAACCATCCAAGTAACAATTAGGATCAAAGGAATGATCAAATTGATATACTAATGGAGATACAATTTAGACTGATTGCATATCAAAGTATTTTGGTTTTCTAGAATGTATTGATATTGGTCATACTGTGTATTGAAGCAGATTAAGGAAGCTCTGACAGCTTGGAACAATTTCAAAAATTCAAGTGCTGTTAAACCATAAACTTTGCTCAGTTGCAATTCATCATACATTGATTAACATTGAAATAGAGTGCCTTCAATTAAAGAAGCTAAATTCCTTGAGGAAATCAAATCGATCACAGTTTATGGCCATAACAAAGGTGTATTAGGATGTTGAATCATATTTGCAAATGGAGAGTGAGTTAGTGATTGGTCCTTTTGGTGCACAAATACTTGCATAATAATTTTGAGTAATCCTGTGACCAAATACTACTATTCCACTTTTCCACCACATATTTTGTGAGCGATTTATGATGCTATGGTCTAATTGATTTACAACTACATACCTGAAGTTCTTGTGATTTCCTAGTATCACAACCAACAAATTCCACACTTGTAAAACATTTCTCTGTTGAAATCAACATAATCTATTGATTTGCCTTTATTTGTTAAGCTGCATACATCCCCTTTCTATAATCAATGGATTGCATCACTCTTAAATAAGAAGGAGGCATTTTCAACCACTTCAAATACTATTGACCCAATAAATTGGCATAATTAGATGTGAGTCCAGCTATTAATTTCTCTTGCATTTAATTAATAATTATAATTAAATTCCTTAAATATAATTTTATATATATATTATATAATTAATAAATTATATATACTAATATATTCATAAATACCAAAGCATTTCTTGATATTTACATAATATATCCCACATATATTTATTAAACCTAATTCGTTTATATTTATTCAACACACGTTCATTTCCACCTTAATTCTAACTCTTCAATCTCCAAAACCTCCTTTTCATAATCCTTGTCTCATCTAGAGTCAACTTTAAGTTCAATCAGATCATAATTTGTCTTGTACCTGTTCCTGTTCTTCTAAATCATGTCATTCGATTAATTAGATACTCTCCATTCTTTTCTCATTACTTAAATTCAAATTGTATAACTTTTAGAAGGTTTCAATCTCCAATCGATCAGAAATTCAAAAATCATAATTTTACTAATTGCATAATGAATATAGATGAGAATTAATAATCAATTAAAGTAGGAGTTGACTCTATATACAAATTGGGATAACAAATTTGTTATTTCTGGAAAAAAGTTCATCTCATCTATGATTTAAGTTAGATCACTACACTCCACTCTGTCGTTATCTCGTTTGCAATTCAGTCTTTTGTACTCACTATTAAACAATAAATATATAAACATACCTTCCCAATGTCTAATCCCATCTGAATCGAAGGTATTTATAATATCTATTCTTTATTGCATTTTGGTTCCTATCAGTAAAGTATTTAGCTATATCTCCAAACTTTGGACCATGCTCAAGGACAAGAGATAGGATTTTTTTGTCTTCCTCAAAATTGAATGGATTGTTATTATTCATATCTGTTATTTTATTGTTTCTTCTCTTCTTTTTGTAGTGGAAGTCTACTCTCTTTTTCTTCTTCTTTATCTTCTTTCCTTATTCATTCAGGGGAGAAGCATCTAATTCCATAAGTTGTGTTAGAGAAGGATTTTCCTAATTCATGTGAAGTAACAAAGAAGAGTTATCATCAGACCCTGAATCCTTTTCTAACTAGAGAAAGTTTATGTAATTTTATTCGTCTGCACAATCTTACATTAAATTTAATATGAAATTAGCTCTTTACTGCATCGGCATTTATATTATTGAATAATAATAAAATCTTTTTTTATTTGTATATATTAATACAGTCTTTAGTATTAATTCTAAATTAATTGAAGTTAATTCAGTTGGTAAAGATATTTCTCATTTAATTAGTATTTAGTAACTTTCTATTATTAAGTATTACAAAATAATATAATGTATATTTTATTATCATTTATCATTTTATTTAAACAAGTACAAAGAATTCTATAAATTATTGATATAAGTATTAAGCATTATATAGTTAAACTTACTTAATAAAACTAAAATTTATAACCTAACAAAAGAAACTAATATATTTTTTATTATAAATTTAGAGTGCTTTTTGAATTCACCTTGTAAGAATATCATAATTTGGCTTTAATTGTATTTTATACCACTTCTAACAATTTTTATAAGTATATTTAGATATAAAATTCATATTAAAAAGAAAAAAGAATTAAATTTCAGTTTATTGGTGAATTTAAATTAATGTCGATATTGCAATAATTTTCTTTAATAATGCAGTAGGATTATTTGGAAACCTTTAAGTAACCATATTCTATAAAAATAGCTATCGAAATAAATAACAATATATCTATTACATTCAAAGCAAATAGTATACATATATGACAACTTGTTTATATATAATTATCTAATTTTTTATAATTCACAATAGAATAAAGTTTGAAAAGTGTAAATCACAAAAATTTATTCATAATTAACTTCTCTTAGATGAACAATAGAAATAATATATTTTAATAATTAAATATGATTTAAACAGCTCCAGTTCTCACTACATAAAAAAGGAGTTACTTAAAACAAGCATGTTTAGCCTCTTTTTGTGGAGGACATTAATTAAACCAACCATCCAAGTTATATATTATATAGGTAATATTTATCTTAAACAGTAGGTGATTATATAACTAGTATCTGTAATTCAAACCTACATCTTTGGAAAAGAAGTTGATAATTATTTTGTTGTTTTAATAGTGCCTGCTTTGATCAATACTGTTCTCTTGATTATCATGAATTGTTTAATAATTGAGGATTACCATAAGACCAAATCATAGATTGGATTGTTTTTTGGAATATTGATTCTTCAAACTATAGGAACTGCTTCGGCTATCAAATATGATGGGACTATTTTTGATGCTATTGTATTTTTTCTTTTGTTTCCTCGAGAATAAAAAATTGAACTAGGATTTACTTAAATGGAAGAATACTCTCGATCAAAATATGCTTGTTTATTTCTAAAATTGATTTTGATTTTGACTCATGTTAATAGAATGATTATAGCCAATATAATCAGATACATTTACTATTTCACCCCTATACTAATTTGGATTGGATTATTGGGACAATTCTCATAATTGTATGTAAAATATAAGTATTGAATTAGTTTAGAATATGTGGGAGAGCAATTCAATTTTCTAATGGGTTCATCATATTAATCAAGTTAAAAAAGAACATATTTGACAGTATTATTAAATGTTGCATTGATCGCTATCTGTTTAGGACTTTCATACTTAAATGAAAGTAGATGTGCAATAATTGTAAGTGGTATTTTAATAAACATCAAAATGTTCAACATTTTTGGATCTATAATACCTTAAGATCAGAACCAAATTTACAAGCAGAATTACCTTGATAGATAATACTATATATATACTGGATTAAGTGCATTGTTGAATTTAATTTCAATCATTTTATGTGGAATATTGGGGCCTTCATATTATAAAGAATTCTATTATGCTATTTTCTTCGTATTTATAGGCTACATGATAATTCAATTTAAATTTCAATAATGTGTGAAATACTATAAAATCTTTTATACTCTCATTGAATGTGCATGTATATCAATGATGGATTATAATTTTGAAGGGATTTTTGCTTAACGATTGTTTGAATGTACAACTATAATCAGATTATACAGTCTTATCCATTCAAATCCTATTTATTTATTTTTTGAACAATTTGTATGTTGTATAGTTTCACTCACTACAAATTATTCGATGTCTTAATGTTAATTGATTGGATTTTTAGTATAAATAGGATTGAGATTTGGAATAAGAATGAAATCTCGATTGTTTATATGGGTTATAGCAAAGTAAAAATGAATTTAAGTAGATTAGTCATAAGATGTTGACAGTGAAAAAGTAGAAAGTAGAGGGAGCTGCTTTAATTACATCTTTATAATTAATTTTGTGTCCATTACCATTCTTAATTATGATAATCTCTAGTATTTTGGATAGTCCTTACATGCCATTATTTGGATTGCCAATTTTTTATTTTGCATCTTTAAGACCTTTTAGAAATACAATACATATACAAAAATAAATTCAAAATTCATCAGAAGGATAAATTTACCATTTCTATATGAGTAAAGCATTTGATAAATTACTGGGTTCTCAACCTTTGTGGAGTCATTATATAATAAGAATAGGAAAATATTTAGGATTAATGTAAGTATTGGAAAGTTAGGGAGGATATGCTGTTATTTAATTTAAGGGTTTGGAATCCTAGGAAACTACAAGTTGTCATGGAATTGAAGCTAGAGAAGTTGATAGATTGGTTAATGCATAGGATTGTGGATCTTTTTTTGGAAGTGCTTTAACATTACAAAATTAATTCAAAGTTACAAGCTATGAGGAGAATTAAATAAATTTAACTGGTATTATAGAAGCAACTGAATTTGTGAGTGGATTAAAGTAAATGTACTTAAAGATGTTATGTTATTATGTTCAAAATTTAAATGAGGATAATAAGAAATCTATTTTAGAATTATCAAATAGATATGATGGATACGAAAATCAATTTCCAAGTTCATTTGCAGATTTAATAAAATTATAAAATAAACTCATATCATTTAAATCTAAAAACTTACATTAATAAGTTGAAATAAATTAATAAACTAAACCTCAACCTAGTGTTTAACAAGATACAGATGAATTCTGGGGATTGATAGATGATTTTGATTAACCTACTACTCAATAACATAAGTAATTGCATCAATAGAACACCTCTTAATAGTCAGAAGGTTTTTATAATCATATTTAGAGAGCCATTTTATATATTTATTAAGTTTCATTAGGAGATTTGGATTTCAATTTTGAGAGTAGAATAAATAAGAAAGTTTTGTTTAATTTATTCAAAAATTCAGATACTCTTTATGAACAACGATAAATGAAGGGAGTTGACAGGATTCTATCAGAGATTGCTACTTTAGCTATAAGAACTGCATTGAAAATAAGTCTAGACTTTTATTCTATTGAGGGTCATATGAAGATTGATGATACTGAATTATTGCAAGAATTGAATGGAATGAATAATTGTTTTGTTGGGATGGGTAGTGATGAAGGTTGGCAACGAGCCATGATAAGTAATTTATTTCTATGTTCCTTGGGTTATGATCCTGGTAAGAATTAATTAACAGTCTATAGACATTCATATACTGAAATGTTATGTTAAGTATTTCAATTTGATAGTGAAGTTATTAGAGGAATAGAAGCTAATTTATAGATGGAGTTATTGTTTGCCACTAACAACGATGAAGAAAGGTACTTAAGTATTATTAAAAAGATACTCTATTTAAACCATGAGTAATTTTTTAGAAACATGATTATTGAAGGTTCTGAATTACCTCTAGGATATGCTCCCTTCTACTCAGGACCAGTACTAATTAGTTTAAGATGATTTATATATTAGATGTTAATAAACTAAGTTATTTAAATTGTTGTTTGTTGTTGTTTTAAAAATATTCTACACATTGTAATTTATTATATTTTTTGATTTTAACATTAAACATAAATTATTTAATAATATGCTTAGAATTTTTCTAAATAAGAGAATTTATACTTATACTTTCTATTCGAGATATAATTTTATCAAGACATATTTGAAAGATCGAAGAAAATTTACCAACTACTAATCAAGAGTCAATCAGAAATTTTGGCATTATTGCATACATTGACACTTGGAGAAATCAATACTTGCCTCACTTAATAGAGATTTCTTGAAATCCTATCGTATGCAAGGCATTAATACTACTATTGGATAGGGCATTCTCTGTTAAAAGAACTACCGATTTGGCTAATGGTCGAGCTGTCTAGAAATTGATGTTAGAATCCCATCGTTTACTCAAAGTAAATATAGATTTCTATCATATATTAGTTAATCATCCATGAATCAATTTTGGATATAGAATTCTCTAGTCTTAATTTTTGTAGTAGAAAATCATTAATGATTTGATTTCTCCTAGAAGAGTCAAAATCCTAGAAATTAATAAGATTAGAATAGAGTAGGTTCACAAAATAGTAATCGAGTCAGGATTACTACCATCATTCCATCATAAGAAACAATAGGATATTCCACTGCCATTCGTTCAATTTCTTAAGGACAAGCATTCTTCTCAAGGTTTTTCAAAAAGTGTGAATATGAGTGTGGTAGAAAACAAAATGAGCTAATATCTAACAACTTTTTAAATTTTAGTGTTTTTATATTTTTGATCCATTTTTAATAGTTTATTTAAAACCTGTCATATATAGAATATTATCAAATGTTCTTAGAATAATAGTTAAAATTCAAAATATAAATTATGAATAGATATTTTCATCATTAAATCCCTCCAAGTAATCAATATTGTATTACTTTTCAATTTCCCCATCCTACGCGTTCAGATGTGCGTAAGCTCTTTTTAATTTAATATAAATTTATTACTGTCCTAAAATAATATCCCATTTGAAACGCAAGGTCTTGTAATATCTATTCTTAACCATACTTAAAGTTCTTCCTGGAAAACCTTTAGCTATTTTGTAAAACTTTGGACCCAATTCTAATACTTATAGAAGGATTTGTCTATCTTCTAAATAATTGAATGGAATTGGTTGATGTTTTCTCTACTAGTTAAAGTTTAATTAAACTTAGTTACAATTTTCTTCGTAGATGTTTTTCTTCTTCTTTTATCATGAATAATTTGTCTTCTTCTTCTCTTTCTAGGTTTCTTCATAGGTAATTTTTCAATAGGATTATAATAATCATTATGTACGTCATCTTCTTCAAAATAGAACGTTTCAACGCTCTCTACTGAATTATATATACGATATCTTACTTATTTGTATTTCCTCTTATGCATCTTCAAAAGGAAATTCAGTTAGTTATTGTTAGTCAAATATACAATGAGTTTATAGAAAGTCTAAGTTATGAATAAACAAGTACTTGATTAGACTGCAAGAATATCGGTAGATTACATAAATTTGAAGAGGTTGATAGTGGAGATTAGATTAATTTTATTAAATCAATATTCGTGGAACCAAAATGATTTAAAAATGCCAAAAAAACGATTTTGATAAATCTTAATAATTATTGAGGAATTTTTCATTACGTAAATACTAAATACATATTACTCCCAAGTACTAAATTGTATAGAAATCTTCATAACTTTCTATAAATTGATTGATACAACTGAAATCAGATTGTTACAACTGAAATCATTTAATCAAGGAAATATATATTATTTTTTGAAAGTTATTTTAACTTAGACTTAAATAATCTTAAGACTATTATTTATTTGATAGAATCATGGAGAACATTTTACATTTTGACATTAGTTGATTAATTTATTTTTTATTCATTTTTTATATATTTAATTTTACTTATATTGACTTTATTAAGTATTGATTGTAGATAAATTATATTATATATATCCTTTTTTAGAATTATATTTCTAATGTGATTTCATTTGACATAGAACAAGAGCATCAATCGAAATGCTTTCTGATCTCGTTGTAGATATTTATTTTGAGATCATGATGAAAGGAAATTATTTTTAATTATCATTAATAACCATGTGATATGTCTAGTTTCATCTAAGTTTTTGCATTGAATATTATAAATAAGATAAAGTAGATTTATATTTCCACCTGTAATACATGATTAAAGGAATTTAAAAATCTAATAAATACAAAGGAAAATTATTAAATAAGGAATCATCTTTAAGATAACATCGTATCTTAAATTTTACTCTATCGTATGCTATGATTTTGAAAAAATTGGTAAAAAGGAATCCTTTGTTTTCAGAATACATTACATTATATAATGTAGCTATATTACCATTCAATTAAACAAGGGAAATATTTTACAATAGCCTAATAAATTATAAAAAACAATTATAATAGAAAGAAACAAACATTATTAATTGACAAATTTATAAACCTTTTAAATAGATTAAATTGTTATATAAAATCATAATTCACTCTTTAATTGATTATATCATTTATATAAATTAATGAAATGATTTGAATTTCACTTAAATTAATTAATTTTATTGATAACATTAATCATTAAATAAAAACAATTATCAACAATCAAATATTTATTTAATATAATGGACTAAATTTTAAGAAATACTTAGTCAGATTATGAAGATAATAGAAATTTAAGGATATAAAAATAATGATGAGGTTAAAAATTAATTGTTGAATATTCAATGATTTATTTAAATGATCTTTCATGATGCATAATCATATTATGATATATAAAATAATGATGAGGTAAAAGAATATCAATTTGATTCAATCATTTTTTTTATTTAATATCACTGGAAGGTTGAGAATCAAATTGTAATTTAAGTTTTCTAATTTTGTCTTCTAATTACTTTTTATCTGTTTCTCTCTTTTTTTATAATCTCTATTTAATTAAGACTTCCAAATAAAACTTTCTAAGTTGAGAGTATGATGCTTCTAATTCTTGATTTAAGACCAATTTAGATTAAGGGATGATCTCTTTTATTTATCTGTCTAATTTATCTTTGACTGAACTTGGAATAGGTAGGACTTCATTAATCCACTTGGTTCTTAGATACGCTATGTGTTGTAGAGTTTTATTTTTAATATTTTCATTTCTCTGACCTACATCTAAAATGATTTGTAATTTGTTTTCATCTATTTCCTATAAATTATTGATATTATTAATTTACATCAGTTTCTTAAACACTTCCAATACATCTAGTGATACTACGATGTTCTTTTTCTTATTTTTTAATAGATTAATCTAGTTTTCTAAGATCCTCTTATATTCTTTTTTCATCATCACAAATCTATTTAGTCCTTTTTAAATATTTCTCTAATTCCATATTTCTAAATCTATCATATTCCTCATCATAAACATAGTTATATAATTAATGTGAAGTTTGATTCCTCTTTTATAAGATATCTCTCATGACACTATAATATCTATCCTTCAATTGATAGATATCCCTATTCTTATTTTGATATTGATATCTATCACAAAGAATAATGAAATTATAGTTAAAATGTCTTAATTCTTAAAATAAGTATTTGGTTTCCTCATAATCCCAATTGTCATCCACAATAATGTCATTCTCTGTAAATTCAACAACTTCAGGTTCAATGTTGAACTTTTCACCTGAAAATAGTTTACCCTTTTCAAAATCAGGTACCCAAGCATTAATTCTTTTGATGAGAGTATTATTTAATAAGATTTCTTCTTGTGCCCATTTTTAATGAACGATAGGTTTTTATTAAGTAATAAGACCTACAGGATAGAGTCCACCTGTTAGATTAAGTACTTCTTTATCGACACGAACATTGTGTTTTCTGACTTCTTTCTTGTCCATTTTTAAAAATATGAATGCGTGTTATTAATTTGTATATCAGAAGTATTTTTGAATATTTATTATAATGCGAACAGTATCAAAGTAAATTGAATTTTCACAATTAGACCTGGATCGATCAAGATAAACAAAAACAAAGATAATTATGAGCAATATAAAATACTAGTACTTGGTGATCCATTTGTGGGTAAGACATCAATTTTGGACAGATACATCAATGGTGATTTTTCTGAGAAATACAATTCAACAATAGCAGTTGATTTTAAACATGTACAACCATCATCGAATATTTCTGTATATATTAATAAAAAAATTATAATAGTTGAATTTTTGGGATTTCAGTGGACAATAAGAATTTGTAGAAGTTAGAAATGAATTTTATAAGGATGCGAATATGATAATGTTAGTTTTTGATTTATCTTAACGTAAAACATTGGAGACACTAGATATGTGGGTTAGGGAAGCGAATGATTATGGGGCTGCCAATATTCCCATATTGGTTGTAGGGAATAAGAAGGAGAAGAGAAGTATGTCAGAGAATGAAGGTTATAATTGGGCTAAGCAAAGATCTTATCAATATATTGAAGTATCAGCTCAATAGAATAGCAATATTGATTTGCTATTTAAAGTAATTAAAGACATTTTTACTTAAAAAAAGTGATAAAATAATTATATATTTATTATAATTTTCATGTAGAATAATAGTAATAAACAAGTTAGAGAATCTTGGAAGATGTCATTAATAAATAAATTTGGTTTGACAGATGTTATTGAACATAATCTAATTTTTTAACCTCCAAAATAGAATTATCACATTAAAAATAGCAAAGATTTTAATGGTTTAGAATTCAGTGTGGAAGTGAATGATAATTGGATTGATTTAAATAAGTTGTGCAATCTCCAATATAAAGTTTCTATTTTGTAAGAAATTTAACATAATGTAATTGTAACATATGTCCCTATAATTCATTATTCATGTAATTCAGATAGAGTAATCATCCTATCTCATAGCAATGCAATAGATTTAGCATAAGCATCTAGATGGGGTGCAAAAATTTGTGAATTGTATTAAGTTGATGTGATGTGTTATGATTATTCAGGATATGGAATAACCAAAAAAACTATGAAACCTTCAGAGTATGTATGTTTGTTAATAGATTCGGCATTTCAAGAGATCTATCTAATGTTGTGGCATTAGCATAATATAAATATAGTTACATATTCTTATGGGGATTCTCCATTGGTTCATATCCAACTGTAGATGTTGCAACGTAATTCTAACTTTCTGGAATCATTCTATAAGCTCCTTTGGCTTCATTAGGTAGAATTATAGATAATCGTAATTCTTTTTATTCCGAACATGATAAGTTTTCCAATTAATCCATCATTAATAAAATCACTGCTCCAATCTTGATCTTTCATGGTACAAAAGATACCATAATAAAAATCAATCATTCAGAATAATTATCTAAATGTTGCTAGAATTTATTTGCATTCATTAAAGTAGAGGGTGCTAATCATAATGATATTGAAATTGCAGCTGAAACAGTAGATTCAGATGTATATAAATCAATAAAGGAATTATTATATAATTAGAATATTATTCCTATAAAGAAGGTATTTGAATTATCATTGAAATTTGATAATTTGATTATTCTTAATCATTTAGGAGAATAAAAAATGTATTAAAGTAATCTGCCAACTAAAGCAAAGAAGGAAATAAATAAAAAGGTTGATAATCATGGTTGCTCATTATTTTGTACAAAATTTTGAAAATTGACTATATTAACAATAATAATTTTAATTAATGTCTTCTAATTCAGAATAAGTTCCTCTTAGTTTTGAGTAAATCCCTGAAAAAGATATCATTAAAATATTGACTTACAATACATTTCTTAGACCACCCTTTGTCAACAATAATGGGGATGACTACAAAAATGAAAGATGTGAATTAATCATAAAAGAATTAATGAAGTAATTTTAATCTATCTATATAGTTTTGATATAGTGTGTCTGTAAGAAGTATTTGGGTTTTTAAATTCAAGAAAATCTATTCTAAAACATAAAGCATTTAAGCTTGGTTTCACTTATTAAGCAGTTAGTCCTAGTCCTAGTTTTTTCTCTAGTCAAATGGTTGATGGTGGATTAGTTACATTGAGCAGGTTATAAATTTACTTATGATTTCTAGATATCCAATTCTTTATCATGAGTTTAAAGAATTTCCATATGGTATTTTATCGGATAATCTATCTAATAAAGGAGTATTGTATACAAAGATTTTAGTTAATGGATAAATATTGCATATATTCAATACTCATTTACAAGCCAGTTATGTGGGCAATGAATCTAATGTTGTAATGAATAATAAATTTATTAGGTAGAGAGCAACAGTTTCTACTAGAATAGATTAATTGTATTGTATTAAGAAGTTTGCTCATTAAACACTATAATAGTAATAAGCATAAGAGAATGATTTGATTTTATTGGTAGGAGATTACAATATTGATAGCAGGTATGAGTAAGGATATCCTGATGGAGTGTTGAAATAATTTCCTGTATTGCAATAACAATTAGGGAATCCTTAAAAATATCAAGAATATGATGCTTTGATTTCAATAATGACAAGGGATAACAAAGATAAGTTCATCAACTTGTTGTTAGAGCAAGAAGGCAAGTTTCTAATTACTTATGCTGATTATATAGAAGAGGAGAATGGTTAAAAGAAACCTTTGGAGATTCAGTTAACAGATAAAGCTGATTTGTCAACTGGATAATGTTTAGATTACATATTTTAATTGATTCCTGAAAATCAAAGTAATCCCAATAAAGTTCAAATTAAATAAGTGAATGTTGAGAAATTCTTTGTGGAAGGACTTAAATTTACATAATTATCTGATCATTATGGTGTTTCATGTGATATATTAGTTTAATTAGTTTAGTGAATAATTTAATATTAATTATTTAATGAATAATTAGACTTAAGGAGATTCACCTATGTCTCGTTTTGATTTATGTAAAATAATCATTTACAATTAGTTATATAATCATTTAAGTAGTGGATGTTAACGATTATTAATGAGGCTTCAATTGGTCTATATTAAATTTAATGTCATCTAAAGGATTCAATTTTACATTTTCGAAAAGTGAAAGAGGACGAAGAAAAACTAACAAAGAAACTATCAATAATAAACACACAATAATAAAATACAATTACTGAATTAAAAGAAATGGGAAATTTGAATAGACAATGGGCACCTAAAATGCAAAGACTTCTTGATTAATTGTAAAATTATCAAAAAAATTGATAAATATATAATTACAATAATAAAATGAATGATCAATGATGATTATTATGTTTGTGATCTTATTTATGATCTTATTTATGATTTCCATTTGTTTCTTCATCTTTCTTTTCATCATCATAAGGAACCTTAATATATGAATCCTTCTTTTTCTCTGCTGGAATTCTAGAACTCATTCCCTAATGTAAAATGATATATAATTAATACCATAAATAGTTCCCAAGCTACTCCAAAAGCAACTAAACTTATACCAACCCATTATATCTAATCGACTTCATGATTATGAATCATAATTGATAATAGAACTGTAAAAAATTTTCTTGTTGTTGTTACAACACTCAACACTCTTGGAGAGAAACAACTTAAATTATAATTCTATTGTACCTTATGCAATAAAATATAAACACTTAACCCAATACTGAATAAATTGTTAAAAATACTATTTCTGGAACAACTTGTGGATATAATTGAGTATAACTCAAGAATTAAATAAACTTACCTTGAATTATTGTGTAAAAAATTGATCCAATAAAACCCCATAGACTAATGTGAAATCCCATTTCCCATTATTCTATTTTCTTTATTTTAAATTTGCTCTACAATGTGGCTAAACAACCATCAGAGAATAAAGAAGTCATCAATAGAATAATTCCAAAGATTGATGAAGTTCTATTCGATTTACTTCCTTCACTAACATTAAAAGCATAGATTCCAACTGTAATTATCAAACCACAAAGTATTTGTTACTTAGTGAATTTTTGATTACCTAACACTAACCCAACTACTAACACAGACAGGATTCAATTATAATTATGATGAATAATATACTTGCAACTTTTTACTAATGCTTGAAGTGGAAAACTAACATATTATAATGCAGTCAAGGCACCAATCATGGACGAAAAATTTAATAATCCTAAATATGCTCCTTCCTTTATAGTACAGACAAACTTGATTTTATTCTTATAAATCATTGCCACACACAATAAATTGTATAGTAACATTTATTAAAAGATTAACACTGATGAAAATTCAAATTTGGGAGATGGAAAATCCATAGTACCAAAATTACTCTTGAATCTTGAGAATAATAACATAATATACAAATGCTCTTGAATAAGACCCACTTTGAAATAGCAGAAGTATATTCCTCCGACAGCTATCAATAATTATAATTCCTTCCTAAGCATCTTTACAACGTGTATTAATTTTATATTAAATCACTTTTATTAAATTAAGTAAATCAAACCCAAATTATAAGATCAAATTTATTATTATATATATTTTGATTAGAAATCATATTCATATATGAGAAGTAATTGTATAAGCAATTAAAGGCACCTTATAATCTGGTTTCTTCATTAGAATAGCAAATTTATCATTTTCTTCCAACTTAATTGTTGTATTTTAAATTCTATTGGCCCAAGTGTCAGGTAAAATCTATTTGCCAAAATCTGTAATATTTTCTTTCTTTCTATACAAAAAGACTCCCAAACGTCCAGTAATTTTTAGATAGAATTCATACTTCACTTCATCATACATATTTTTAGATAATTCCTTTACATTGTCATCTAAAGAATAAAATACACTAAAATTGATAACAAATATAATACTCTTATTATTCATTATTTTCATCAATCTTAAGTTCTGGATATCTTAGTTTCTTATCAATCCTTCTACATAAAATCTATGCATGATCCTATGAAATTGTATTGATTTATTAAATATCTTCTTTGAGTAATGAATAATCTTATCTTGAAATCTTACAAACAACAATTTCATATTCATTCTCTTTGAAATTGATTGCATGTTTATTTTATAAATTTACTCCATGCTTTCTAAATATAGTTTTAGTATTCTCATCTGAAATTACAGATAAAACTATATATTTTTCAGGTTTCTCATTAATTTAGATATCATCCACTTAAGTAACAGTTGGTTGTATGGTTTGAGGAGGTTTTGGAATTGATGGAATTTATGAAGTGGTTTTTTTAATAACATTCAAAGCAGTTGATAAAGTAATCAATTGCTGTATGGAATTACACTTCTCTTTGATTTGTTCAACTTTATTATTGTAAGGGATCTGGAACTTAACACTATCCAATCTATTTTATATATATATATAATTTATTACATGCTAACTTCTTGAGGTAAGTTTTTTAGCCATTCATAAGTTTTTTAGATTTCTTATTCAGCTTCTTTCAAGAATTAATTAGGACAATTGGAATCATCCAGTTATTTGAGTGTATGACAGAAGACCTCTAAATTTATTCGCAATTTCTTAATTTCTTCACAGTAATTATCTCTCGTTAAGGATATATCAATAGCCAATTAAACAAGATTTAATAAGTCCATTAGAGAAAATATTGTTTCTCAATATTTTTGAATTGTTTATAATTGTATTTAATACTTGAATATATTATTATATTAAGTAAAAAGTAAGTTCAATTGAAAAATAATTAGATAAATCATCTAATCATATCAACTTATAGTAGAATTCATCATTATTTACTGCCAGAATTTATAAGATCTAATCATAAATTAATTTGATTGATCTCTATAATTATTGAATTTGTGATTTCTAAATAAAGAATACAAAATACTTTTGGAAATTCTTTTATATACAATCTGAATTTATAAGCATATTTAGATAAATTCTTTGGATATTTATAATTCTCCATATAATGACATTCTCTTGACTTTCTTGATCTGATCTCAGATAACTTATTACATAGATTATCAAGTCCAGTCTAAATAAGATTATTTTATTTAAAGATTTTGACTTTCTTTAATGCAATTTCATATTTCTAATTAAATTTAGTTTAAGTTGTCTACTAAAATAATTTAGTTAATTCATAATATGGTTTCAGGAAGAAATGCATAATTATCCAACAAAGTAAAATCCCTGAAATATTACAGATAACATAATAAATCAATTAAGCAGTTGCCTGACTTAACAACTCTGATTTTAACTTTTGAGTGTCATTGTCATTCTCTTCCATAAATTTGTAATCTACAAATCTTTACAAAAATATTTGAAATATGCTTACACTATTTGATAGAATCTGTTATGGATACCAAATCCTCGAATGAACAAATCTTATCTGAACAATTTATTATGTCTACAAAAGTTTTTATATTCAAATTGACAATTAGATTCACCATTCTGATAGAGAATCTAATTGAGAACTTCAATCCAATCTTCATTATCAAATCCTGTTATGGAAGTATCATTAAAGAATTTCATCTCTTAAACAAAGTTTACTGAAGGATAGACATTGGAAATTAATATCCTTCCAACCAAATCAACAAGATAAATATTTAATTAATCATAATTGATCTTGGGTTTGATCACCTAAAAATTACTATCCAAAGCTATTGCACCATCAAATTATAATTATGCATCTGTTAATGAAACTGTGAGAGTAAATTCGAATTCTTGAGTCTCATAATTTCTGTATATTTCAGATACCACCTCAGGTTGATTACTAGTATTTAGAACAGCAATATGATCCTTATACCATTATCTATCTTTAGGTCGATATTTAGGATATCTCATCTTTTAAGGAATAATGGCAAAAAATTATCCCTCTCCTTTCTAAGTCAAATAGATTGTAGGTTCCAATTCACTTTAACTGACTAACAATAATTATTGGTTTAACACTTAAATCAAAATTATCAAATGTTAATCAATTTCTGTTTATGGAATTAAGGCATAATCTATTTGATTTGCATAATAATAACAAAACTCTGGTAGATAATATTCGTATGGCTGTTTTTCTCTAGTGTTGTAATCAACACAACTGAAGGGTTTGTTTCCCAAAAGTATATTTTATTACTTAAGCAAATACAAATTTTGATTATTAATTTTATTAAGCAGACTGAAACCAAAATTAAAAGTTAGGAAGGTCTAGTATTCCAAATAACTTGATTATTTGTATAAAGCCTTTTGATTAATGTTTTACAATAATTATAATGAAACTTTCTCAATTAAGGATTCAATTATTACTCTATTAATTATCAGGGCAATGGTTAAAAAGGCAATTATCACAGTAAATATTAAAAGTTAAATCACTAAAATTTAATTCTTTACTCTATAGTTTCTCAGGCATTATAAAAATTTCGGAGTTCTAATTTAATTAAGAGAGAACATTATATTTATATTTTGAATAAATATGCTATTTTTATTTCATTAAATTTTAATCATTCAATATTCATTTCATCATTCTCAATACAATTATATATCATTAAAGATTTTAAATTATCAATCCTAAAAAGAAATTTAATTAAATACAATTAATTACTCCATCCATTATAGGAATGAAGTTCTTGAATTCATTTAATTTATTTTTAGAAATAATTTTATTCCCATCAATTAAGATAATGACATATATTAAAAAGTTTTTGTATAAATACGTAATTTTCATTTATTGAACAAACTTCTCAATAATAACCTTAGAGGACTGGCCATATCTAGATAAGTTAAACAAACTGCATAATGGATGTCTTCTTGTTTCAAACTCTAAGATAAATATTAAATTAATTTATACTCTTGAAGCAACTTAGGTTTCTAGTATCACACTCAACATTGAAATTGATCCCAAAATCAAGGTAAATATCAAGAATCCATTTCCAGTAACAATACTTAACACCAATACTGCAATATATCCTAAACCTGATCCTATGACAATTACTAAATGTTTGCTTATAACACAATGAGTATCTTATAATTATTCAATTATTTGATTTTGTCTAGCTTCTTAATTAAATAAGTTTTTAATCAATGAAAGTCTTCTAATTCTTTCAAATATTGATAATTCCTCTGGTAATTCATGAGTCTATTTCAATAATTAATCATTCAATTAATTAAAATAATAAAGAGCATAGATGATAATTATCTCTGATATAGGAAATGCTCTATCTAGGTGTTTATTTGATAAACCTATAATAAAATTCAGAGCCAATGATCCCATAATTGCAAATTTCATTAAAACAGTGTAATAATGAGTTTTTTAGAATCTCACAATAACAATTTGAAGTAAATCATGACCAATCAAAATCATCAACACCAAAATGACCCAAATATTAACGGTTTTGTGATTGCTACTACCTCTTTGATTTCCAGCGATTCCAATTAATAGAAAGGCTATCAACACAGTTTGAACATGGTACAATTTGGACTATTGGGAAACCTAATAATTTTTAGACAATATAGAATACAATAAATCTATATTTTCTCAATATAGGGAGTCCTAATACTATGACAATCAACAAACTTAAAACAACATACCAAGTCCATCTATATGAACTCCACCAATAATGATGACTAACTACAATTGAACTAAACCATCTAGTTAATCCAAGTATAAACAATCCAAGAATAATTGAATGTTAGACTAAAATCTTTTTGTAGTATTCAATCAGAAATGCTGATCTATCTGACTTTACATCAATCACAACAGACTTCTCAGCAACAGCTTGTTAAACATCATCCAATTAAATATATTATGCAGCTGGTACTACATTACTCAATATTGGGTATTAAACTTTTGAAATCTAGCTTGATGACTAAGGAGCCTATTGAATATAGAGAGGTAATTCTTATTGTGAAGACATTTTCTAATTTAATTAATATATTATTTCAGAATTCAAAAGGAGGATAAAAACTTAAAAATAGGAATTATTCGAAAATAAAAAATTATCAGAATTTATTGTATATTCATTAATTTAAATTTGAAAATGATATTTAATTATATAATATAAACAATATGTAGATCCATTATATAGTATTTAATTTAGCTTCTCATTTTTATATACATTCAAACTACATGGTATTTTATTTAAATCATTAATCCAAATACACATTTATATTTTGAATACTTAAGGCTCTTGTGAATGATAATTTCCATTCTTGCAGAAATTTTATTTTGAAATTAGATAACCTCTAAATGAGATAATTTGAAAGAAATAATGTTCATAATTTATTTATAAAACAATGTTATAAAATAAAAATTTCTAACATTATATTGATAATTAGTAAGTACTTAAATATTTTTGTCTAATTTAATTTAGATATTTAAACAATTATAGCTAAAATATAGAATAAGATGATTGAATTTATAATATTGCTAATAAAAATCTTTAAAGAAAGATTTTAATTTATAATAGTTTATAAAATGAACATTTATTTTAATTAAAATAATTGCTCTCAAAACAGAATCTATGAATTGTTTTTAACCATATGCTAAAAACAAAGATAACACACAAAAGAAGGAAAGCTACTATAAAATTAAAAATAATATTGGTGATCAATAAAATCAATTGCAAACATAGTTATTATATTAAATAAATTAAATCAAAACTAAAGTGCAAAACAAGTGTATTTAAGAATAAAAACCTACAACAACATATTAGGGAATCTCAAAAATAAAAACCAATAATAATCAAAAATCAGGAAATACATAAGATACTTACTTTAGAATAAATAGGTCCATATCTACAAATAATGAATAATCAGGTGTAGAAAAGAAGTAAATTGAAAATAAAAGTAGACAACAGAAACGAGAATTTAAAGAAATTTATGAAAAAAGAAAAGAAAATTTATTCATTGATGATTTTAAGTAACATGGCTTTGATGTTATTGATATTTTAAATAGTTATGAATACGAGAAACTATTAATATTTACTAATATCCTATTTTATTAGAATAAAAACCAATAAAATATTGAAAATTTATAATAATCAGGAGTATGTTAATATAAGATTAATGGAAAATTGTATCATACATTATTTGATTATAATTAAAATCCTAAATTTATAATTTAAGAAGGAGAATTCCTAGTTGACTTAAATAACACATCATTTTGTTTGGATGGGTAAGGAATCGAATATTACGGAAAATCAAATTAGATTAAAACTACTGGGGAATTTAAAAAAGGAGTATATTAGAGGATACAATAATCTTAGAATAGATCTGAATATAAATCATAGAGTGTTGAGCCAAGAAGAATTAAAATTTTAGAGATTTTTGATGGATAACCAATACAATTAAATAATAAAATTGAAAAGAAAAAGATTTGGTGTAAGTATAATCAATAGTTTTAATAAAGTGATTTAATAATATTAACTTGTTAAATGTGGTTAAATAGTAGCATAATTGATTGTTATGTTTTACATCTTAATAACATAAGTTAAGAAGAATATTTTAAATTAAGCATAGATAAAAGACAACATATAAAAAGAATATATTTTGTTACTAGTAGCTTAATCACAAATTTTGGTAAATCTTACAATATCTCACAAGCAATTGAGTTATTTCAATAACATTTTCTTGAGTTACAGGAAATAAAATATGAGATTTAAACTATTTATTCTAAATTTGGTTTCCCTATTAATTCAAATAAACATTGGTATTTTTTATTGTTTGATTTAAAAGAAAAAAAAGTGGATATCTTTAATTCTATATCATGTTTATATTATGATAAACCCTTAATTCAATGTCTGTCAGATTTATTAATGCTCAAAAATCCATAAATTTGCAAGAATAGTAACTTAATAAAAGGATGGTTATTCATGTGGATATCATGTTTGCTAATTTATGAAATATTGTTAAGAAGAATAATTTTCAAACTCATCAAATTATTTTTATAATGAAAAATAAATGAAGGAAATTTTGAGAGATTTGATTAAAGATTGAGATTATAAACAGAATTGAATTTATAGCCATCAATTTGTTGGGAATTGATTTTCATTAAATGTTACTAATTTTGAAAATAAATATTATTATTTAATGTAAAATTAATAAGATTTGTTGTAATGTTGTATTTGTCTTTACTTATTTTAAATCATATCCAACTATTATATCTTAATATAGATTCCTACATAATATATAGATATAATCTTTAATATACTTTTGACTTTAATTTTATTAATTAATAAAGAAGTGCTTGTATCTTATTCATTTTCTGTTATCTATTACAATATCATGAATTAAAAATAATCGGTACATTAATCCCAAATATATAAATTGATAGTAGTCACGTTTAAATTGCTTCATAGATTTGCACCCATTGATCTATTATAAGGATTATTATCATAAATCAATTATAGACAATTTAGTTTCATCTTTTCAATTTTCAAATCAAATTGGATGGGTATATTTTTATTAAAAAAATAGTTCCTTTTGTTTTTAAAAAGTTTATACATATTCTAATTTCTAATTTCAACCCTCAATATTTCCTAATGCTTAGAAAATTCATTTTACTTATCTTAAATAAATCCTAGAGAACAATATACTAAAATTGAATGAGTTTATTTCTGCCAATTTTCTCCCAATAATAAAATAATATCATCGTCATCTTAAAATCTTACTTTCAAATAAAAAAGACCAAGCACTAATTTATAAAGTAAATTATTTTATCTTACAATCCTTTTATGTAATTGATAATTTATATAGATTTGTTTTGGAAACCTGTTTTCCATTTTTTAAATTATAATAAGCCTCCTTCATTACAATAAAATTCTCATAATTTTAAAGATAAGAGGAAGTTATTTTGTTTTTTAATGCCTTTTACTCAAATAATTAGATGATTTTGTCATCTTAATTAAAGTTGGAAGGTTTCAAGTTTCTTAAGTATTTTATTCTAAATTTACTTTATATCTAACCTTTATATAAAAAATAAGAGTATTGTTTTTATTTTAACAATCGAATAGATCCCTTAATTAAAATAAAAGTAGTATTAAATGATGTATTTAAATAGTAAGATTTAAAATTTACTGTGTCTATTTAAGTAAAAAATTGATTAAATATACCTTTTAATTGATATTTTGATGATACTATTAAACTTAAGGGCTAGTATAATTAAAAATAAAAATGCATAATTGAAAGATTTAATTTGATATAATTAATTCTGTAAAATTTAGAAATAAATTATTGATTGTTATTCTTTATTATATTTGTACAATATTATATATAAAAAAAGTAAATGTATTTTGAAGTATTATTTATAAATCTATATCATTTAATATTTTCTTGTAAATCTAGAGGATTGTTAAAAAAAATACTATTTTCAAATTGTAATCCCTTTTCTAATTTATTTCTAAATTGTTTATTCATGAAATAAATATTTATTGTGATAATTAAAATTTAATTATTGTTGTAAAATGGAATTGTATAAGCCTAAACTTAAATATCATTTTACTGCAAATAAATGAATATAACATCCTTTATTTTTCTGCTCATTTTCTGATCTAAAATTAAAGTTTATAGATTCTTTAGTTTGTTATTAAACAAATATAAAATTGATGTCACAAATAAAGCAAACTTAAAGAAACTCAAGAATTTTAGACTAGCAACCCTAGTCTTAGCAATAACTTAAAGGAAGTTAAAAAATAACTTAGGGATAACAAGAAACTCAGAACTAATAGAAGCAATAATAAAGAAAAGGTGGCACAGAATAGACTACCAAATTGAAGAATCCAAATGAGACAAGAACATATGTATTTATGAAATTGTATCATAATTAGTCATTGATTTAATCTGAGACCAATCGATAGGAACAAAATTTAGAGGTTTAGATTGTACATTAAGAGGCTCCAACAAAATTTGCTTGTCTTAAACCTCGCCCTGATCCTGTTTTAGATTGGGAAACCCATAATGAAAAGCTATTGTATAGTGAATTCCAAGAGTTTATAGAATCTCGTTATCTAGAAGTTAAGAGAAGCTCAAGCATATATAAATATTATGCTAAAATAGGACTTCAAGTATTTATTTACATTTTAAATGTGCTTGAACTAATTTTTACTTTAAGCTACAAATCTTATAATAACATCTCTGATAATGATATATTTTATTTGGGTTGCTACTATATTTCTATCATTTCATGTGCTTTACTTCACAGTGCAACTTGGATGTACACCTATAAATTCAGATAAGTTGCCAAAAAGAGTATGTTTATAGAAATTTCATATTATATCTTTTACATGTTTATGGGAGGATTAAGCTTTTTCAAAATAGCTCCATTTATTTATTATTTCAATAGAGACTAATCAATTAAATAGTTCTCTTTTAGTGAAATTAATAAATACTTGATTTTAGATGGAGAAGATAAATTTAGAAATCCCTGTATGCTTTTCAAACACAGAACAAAACCAGTCAATATCTTTAGAGATTTGATTTTCCATAGAATAGCTCTTCTTTCCATGATGATTACTATGTGTCTTCAAACATTTCCTTAACTCTTTATATAGGGCTTCTATAATACAGAACATGAATGGGATGGATTCAATGTTTTTAGTTATTTATTATTAGTAAGTAATTTAATTTATTACCTTTTGGAATTACAATTTATTGTTTTCACTACAACCTATAGATAGATACAAACAGAGCTTCAATTTAAATTGAAGAAAATAAAATTAAAGTTTATTTAAGAAACTAAATAATTGTTAAAATCAGATAAAAAATATCTGGGTTTTGTTAAATCTTTTTATTTCCACATTGATCCAACTACATTTAATAATTATCAAAAGAAAAGATGTATGGTTTAAATCATTACATTCTTGACTAGGTATAAAAAATTCTAGAATGTTTAATTTCTATTTATTGATTAATATGATGAAGTTACATTGTAATATTTAGCAAATTGCTTTAAATTGATTTAAGTCGACAAAATTAGCCTATTATGTAAAGACGGGAATAAATTAAAAATGTTGTAAGATACTTTTAAAAGTTAACAATTTCCTAAATTAAGGCTTGAACTAATGCAAGACTAAAATATTGATTAATTATGGGATGACGATAAAATTGAGTCTAAAGCAGAAGAATAAAAAATTTAAGAAATCCAATTTATTGAAAATCCAAAAATCAATGCTGGTTGGTAGGCAGTAGTATACAACTAAAAATTATTAAGAGAATACATAGAAATGAGTTTTCATTTTACAAAATTGATACCTGATCATTTAAGAAAATCAGTCAGATTAAGTTCTAGATCATACGGAACAGGCACTATATAAAGTTAAATTAATAATGCTCAGACTGATAGATAAGAATCCTAAATGGATATTGCTTAAGAAGCAAAAAATCAATTTCAAAATATATCTAAAAAGGAAATCTTGGAGGAAAGTTTAGGGTATTTTAAATGTTTGATGACTTATTATAACTATTTTGAAACGTGGGGTTAATTGAATTAATACTAAGCAACTATGTAATCTTTAGAGTCATTTTTGAATGGAGGATTGTAAATAGTATCTCTTGTATATATAGGAGATGATCCTGATAAATTTTAATCTGCTTTAATAGTATTAACTGTGATTAATCCTGTAATTTAAATGTTATCCTTTATGGTATTTTAACATAGAGTTTTTAAGACTTTAACAATTTAAAATTAGATTTAGAATGTTGTACTTTTTGCTATATTTAACTTTTTAAAAGTTTGGGATATTGTTATGATTGCTATGTATTATTTCTCAAAGAAATTTTTTTCTGCATTAGAGAGAAAGTTTAGTGCTGAAGGATATATCAAATTTAAAAGTTATGCTTCCAAATTCTAAGGCAGTCTTCCTATTTCAGTATTTTAATATTAAACTGTTTAAGTTGATTCTAAGAGCATTTTAGCCATAAAATAATTACCATTTTATTAGGCAGTGATGTGGAGAACTAGTGTTGAAGAGGCTTTGAATAAGATTCCTTAATTTTTTATTTATATTTTAGCACTATCTTCTAGTGGTTTAACTGCTGTTTGGGCTATGTCTTTTTTTCAACAAATAAAAGAAGGTGTTTTGGCAGTCAAAGATATATTAGAAGTTGTAATAAAAGACTTTTTTATACCAGCTTTAATATTAAGTACAGTTTCAGTTGAATAATTCTTTTAATCTATGTTGTATTTGAGTTCAATATCAAATTAGATGTTATTAGAATATCCTAAATCTTTTTAAATCATGTCGAAAGTAGATGAAACATATTTAAAAGAAAAATGTACATTTAAAATTAACATGGAACACATAGATTTTTCTAATTATAAAGAGAAAAAAAAAGAGAAGATGTTAGCTTAGTTTAGGTATGTGCTTGCTTCCATACAAAATATCTTGGAAATAGATAAAGCATAAAGATTGTTTTGTATGGGACCTGAAATAAATGATTTTGTCAGATGTTTAAAAGTAAGTCCAATTTATTAATTGAAACTCAATTTTAATTTAGATGAAGTAAATCCTCTTGATCTTCCTCATATTAATGCTTTTATTAAATTTTGTCCACCATAATTACAATTTCTACAAATTCAAGTTGAAGCAACAGAAGAAATTAAGATGCCATTCTGTGTTGAAAGAAAAGCTACTCTTAAAGCTTTCTCTTATTCTTATTTCTAGATAATTTAATAGTACAAGGATAGTTCTTAAGTTGTTTAATAAAAAAGTTTAGATATAGACAAAGATTTTTTAGAATTAGATAGGTATGATTTTGAGTAATTCTATTTTGAAATTGCAGGTAACTTAAATTTAGAATAGTGTTCATAATTATTTGGAAATTTCAAAGAAATGAAGATTTTTCAGTTATCGATTAATAATAATGCAGGTATGTAGAACTTTAAATTTTCAGAAAATATAAAAAGTAAAGTGGAAATTTTGGATATCACTTTTGAAAATATTAGATTAGATTTTTAATAATTTCCTCTAAGTAATCTCAAGACTCTTAAAATGAATTTGAAAAGATGTGATTTTAATAAAGCAGAGCTCTATTAAAGCTTAGTGAATCTAAAAAATGGAGATTCTAAAATAATTTAAATTGATTTAAGTTAATGCTCGTCAACCTTTACAAAGACTGAACATTCAAAATTGGTTAGAGCATTAGAATAAAATAAATTTGATGTAACCATTATAATATGATATAAATATTAGATTAAAATTATGATTTAATTTTTTATTGTTTTTAATAAGAATCCTTTTTTATTTTATAATTAATACATAGATTCTATATAAATTAATCAAATTATATGATCCAAATTTATATCTTTCTTTATTCTTATTTGATATATTGACATATTAATTTGCTTTAATTTCATGGATAAAAACAAAATGCTTTTATGTTAGTTTAAGTAGAATAATTATTGTTCAAGTAGGATTTTCAATTTTAAATAGAAGAAAATTAATATTATTTGTATTCTCTTTAATGCTAAGGAAAAAATAATTTAGATTGATGGCATAAATATTATCAGACCAAACTAATTAAAAATGGGAGCAGAAGGAAAAATCTATGAGGGATGTTAGTTTAAAATAAACTGAAGGTTGCATTAAAAAAATAAAAAGATGCATTCACAGAGATTAAATATTACTCTTGAACTAGCTTCAAGGATAAAATAGCGATCATATAATGAAATTATAGTTTTCAGAAAAACTTCTGAAGGGAAAAATTATATAGTTATGGAACTTGGAGAATAAATTAATTTGATGAATCTGGCAAATAAATAATAGACATTTTTGTATTAATTAGATGGCAGAATCTGTTTAAATATTACATAATTATGGATATATTCATAGAGATTTGAAACCTGAAAATTTTGTAATAAGTCGAAATGGAAAGATTAAAAAAATAATTTCAGTAGTGACGATGAACACTATAATGAATAGAGAAATTAATACATTTAAACTAGAATAACGTTGAAAAAACTATAGAATCTAAGGAAAACCATACCTTTAATTATAAAAATTAAAATGTTCCGTTACGCTGAAAAATTTCTTTATAGAATTAGGCAAATATTCAATAAATTAAGTGATATTAAGTTTGTGAGGGTGTAATTTGTAATCAAATAATAATTAAATTCAAAATCAATTAGCCTTTTCCTGTAATGGAAACCTTAAAGGAGTTGAGAAACCGCTCAACTTTTTCATATTCAAATTATTGCTTGATCTGTTAAGATCCATATCAATTGGTTATTAACAAATGCGTTGCATGTTCCATAGGTAATAATCTGAAAATTGATTTAGTCTTGAAATTGATGCTTATTGCCATTAAATATCATTAGATTTTAATAATGAGTGTAGAATATAAACTCAATAGAAGATTAGGAACCGAGTGTAATATCTGATAAATTTGAATAATCTACTTTAATTCTTAATATGCTTTATTATGTATAATAATAAATAAGATGATTTAAAAAAGCATCAGATGATGTCTTATAAATTATGATTAAATAATACTATAAAATTAGAGAATCTAAGATTTATAATAAATTTGAAAATCTTAACCACATTTAGCAATAATTAATATGATTCATTTGAAAATTAATATAATGAGACTAATGGTTTTGATATATTTAGAAAAATTAATGAATGATTAACGTAATTTAACATTTTTTAAGATTATTATTTATTATTTTTTATTATAATGAGTTCTGTTATTCATCTTCATATAGGGGGAGCTGGAGTAATGATAGGTGATGTACTATGGAAACTTTATTAAAAAGAAGAAAAGGACATGAATGTCAAGAGCTACATTTATAATGAAAACTATAATAATCATAGCCCTTTGGTTCTGTTTGCAGATTTAGATGATCGAATGATAAACGAAGTCAAAAAGAATAAATCAATAAATTATACATCTAATTCTTTTGTTTCAGGGAAGGAGGATGCAGCGAGCAATTTTTGTCGGGGTTATTGTACAATTGGAAGAGAAATAATTGATAAAAGTTTAAATTTTTTGAGAAAACAAGCTGAAAGCGTTGACAGACTAGACTAATTCATTATTACTTCGGCTTTAAGTGGTGGAACAGGATCAGGTTTTACTTCTTTGCTTTTGGACAGATTACATGTTGATTATGGAAGCAAAACTGAAAAAAATGCATTCTTCATTTATCCTTCTCAACAAATGTCTAATAATATAGTGGATACCTATAATGCAGTATTAGCAACTCATATGACTTTAGAACATTGTAATTCTGTAGTAATGTTGGATAATTAATCAATGTATTAATCCATAGATTCGTAGATTGGTTTGGATTATGTTGATTATACTCACTTAAATAATTTAGTATCCTAATTAATTAGTTCTTATACTGGTTTAAAAAGATTCAGTAAAATTGATAATAATAAATTATTTTCTGGACTATGTCCATATCCAAGAATCCATTATTTAGTTCCATCATATGGGCCTTTGGCATCTATAAATGACTAAATCAATTAAGAAATAAATGAAAAATAACTTATTTCATAAATAACAAAACCAGCTTAAAGGTTATTTTAATCAGAAATTAATCCTAAACACCTTTGTGCATCGTTAGTGCATCGATCTAAACACAAAAATGAATTTTTTGGATAATCTGATTTAACTTTATAAAAGATGAAGACTAAACATTAAGAAAGTCCTAATGTGTTTCAATGTTTATCATAAAATTACACAGCCATTTCAGAACTTGCATAATTAAAGTAAACTGGTATGTTTCTTTCAAATGATGCAAATTTGTTAAAATACTTTTAAATGCTTGGAAAGAAATTTGATTAAGTCTTTGCTAAAAGAGCCTTTTTTCATTGGTTCACTGGAGAAGGTGGTGGTTTTGGGTTAATTCCAGAGTACAGAGAATATTTAGATAATCTTATCGCAGACTATGGAGAGATGACAATGTGTGAGATGTTCGAAGAAGACTATATCGAATGATGTTTGCGAATACTTGATTTTCAAAAATTCTTCAAATTATATTTTATTTATAAGTGTATTATAACAAATAACGATTTATAATTTGATAATATTAGTTTTCTGTCAAAAATAAATTATAAATTATTTTTTGATTTACTTATAATTTTAGACCTTTTAATTTAACTTTAAGGTTTATTGTACTGTTATAGCAATACCAAACTAAACCTTTAACAAATTATTAACTCAACAATGGAGATTTTACCTAAAAATTTTATATCTAAGGTTATTGCATTTCTATATAAAATGTGATTAACCCCCTATATAAGTTAAATCAAAAAAGGTCCTTTTAAACTGGGTTGCTTAATCTAAATAAATTTAAGAAAAATTGAAAGCATTTTTGCAGATATCAACAATTGCTTTAATAAGGAAATTTAGTATTTCAAAACCTAAATAAAATCAACATGGTTGAAAAAGAATAAAATGATAAAGAAAGTAAAAAAATAAATTGAATAAACTTGATTTATTATCATTTAGAGTAAGGCTTGATTAAAATGATTCAGATTCGAGTATTTTTCAAATATATTCCAGTCTTATCTATTGCAGCTTCAACAATTTTGGAATTCTTAATCAAGTCCAAGAGTTACTTTGCAATTATTTCATTATAACTATCAATCATATATAGAATAAATTACAAGATATTCGAATAAAATTTAGAGCTTTCTTTACTCTAATTTGGTTTTCTATTTATGAAATAAATTTAAAGAAAATCTGAAAATTTGAAAGTTGTTATTCAAGTTTATTATTATTTATCTTTCATTAATGTATGTATTTATATGAAAATTAAATATGTTCTAGTTCACAATTATTAACTAATGAACAATATTAAACCTTTTGTATTCAACATATTCAATCAAATACAAAATATTAAAAAATGATAATAATTTAAGATTGTATTAAATAATTTAGATGATTAAAGCGAAATTATCAATAAGATGGTCGTTTCATATAAATACTTTTAATGTAATATAAATAATCAAATTCATTTTTCTGATTTTGATTCAACACTAAATTAAATGTATTGTTCTTTGATAATTGATTATTCAATCTGATATTTAATCTAATATGAAATAAAAATATAGTATTAGTTATCATTATTTCTTTTTTTTT
>JPFL01000027.1:355324-392971 GCA_000733385.1 Paramecium biaurelia | reverse complement strand
TTAAATTTTTTAAAATTTGTTTTAAAATAAAAAATGTTTAGAAATCGACTGATTTTATATATTTGATATTAGTTGAACAAATTAATAGGTTTTTGTAAATTAATACAATTATTAATATGAAGAAAATATTGTAGAATTCTCATCTGTATTAAATAGTTTCTATTCTAATTTAACAAATTATGAATTGATATTAGAAAATACATCGATTCAATTACTCAAATAAGTAAATCTTTTCAAGTATTGAGATAATTTTGTAAAATATTAATTTAACTGGGACTAATAAGGGAATTAAATAATTAATCTCTTGCCAATAAAATAGAATTTTCTTTAATCTTTTCTAATATAATAATATTAGTTGATGTTTTAAATGATTTTTTAATTATATTAAATAATAATTCTAATAAGGTTGTTTGGAACAAACTCATTTTAAAATTTAATACTTTACTAATAAAAGTGTATTATCCAATTATTCAATAAATTCGAATAAATTAATTTAGAAAAAAGAGTATAAAATTAAGATATTCTAGAATAATATAATTAAATCAATTTTCTGAATGTAAAGATTACACTTAAATTTATTCAGAATTAATCTAATCTGATGGAAAATTATCTTCTGCCAATCTTTCAATGATGTAGCCATCTATACTTCTGTTAATTGCAGTTAATGTTACTTTGGTATTTAAAGTAAAAGAATAAATATCTTCATAATCTTATTAAAGCATTTATTTAGTAACTTCGCTGACATGAACCTATCCCTTTTTGCCATTTGATTCCATTTTATTTGCAATTAATACATCTGATCCGTAGATATCATATCTCACTATATCGGTTCCCATGACTCCTCCAAAGACACAACCTGTATGAATTCCTATCCTCATATCAAGTCCATCAAAATTGATTTGTTTCCTGACAACTTCAATAATTCTTATCATTTCAAATGCTAGATCAACTATATTTTTGGCTTCTTCTGAAGGTTTTCTTTCATTGTAATCTATCATGCCGAAAGCAACATAGCAATCACCAATTGTATATAATTTATAAACATTCAATTCATAGCATTTTCTATCAAATTCAACAAATAGATTTTTAAGCATAAGTAATACTTCTTCAGGTGTAACCTTACTTGAATATTCAGTAAATCCAGCAATATCTGCAAATAATATAGTAACATTCTCTATTTTATCGCTTAAACATCTTGTTCTATTATTATCATCAAGAAATGTTTGTAAAATCTATCAAATATCAGTATAAATATTACATGTTTAGGTAGTAGGTACTATAATAATTATGATTCTTTAGCTTATTAACTTTAAAATATGTTTTTCTAATTGAAACAAGCCACTTGTTGTTCCTCTAAAAAGTAACAATAATTTATATTATAAATCATTACAATAAAAGCAAAAAAGAGTGATATTCTATGTTCATTCAAAAAAATCAATACAAATGCTTCAAAAATAAAGGAGAAAATGCAAAACAAAATTTTAATCCAAAAATGCAATAATTATATATTGCTAAAAAATGATTAGACAAATATCATTTCTATTATGTGAGAATATCTTAAAAACAAAGATTTATCAACAATCACAAAAATACCAGCAATGATAATTTAAAAACTTAATCCTATGTAAATCAATTATATCCAGTAGGTTATCATTTTTTTCTTGTACATCATTAAAGATATAATATTTAATGCACATCCAATCCATTATAATATTATTAAATGTAATGAAATAAAATTATATTCTCCAATCAAGCAAAATTGTTTGATAATGTAATACAATGAGTAAATTTAAATTATTTTATTAGTCACTTATTCAGATTACTTATAAATATATTCATGATATTCCAAATAATTATTTTAATTTGAATTATAAGATCTTTTTAGTAATGATAAGAAAGAATTTTAAAGTATTAATGTTTCTTCTAAGCCATTCTCATTCTTAAGTAAAATCACATTCTAAATTATTGATATTAATAATTACTAATAATTAATCGTAATCAATATAATGATCCACTTCAGGTTAATATTCTTCTAAGTGAAATTTCTGATGAAATGCGTTTGCTTATTGTTAAATAAATTCTGGTTTTTTAATATTCCTACTTAATTTATCTTCATGATCATGATCTTATGATATGTGATTAAGATTATGACTATATTATGAATTCTATAATCCAATTTTTATACTATTTTCTTCAGATAAGGACTATGAATTTTATTATCCATGTTATTGTTGGAAATTCCATGATAATTAAAATTATAATAATTATTTTGAACGTTGATTTAAAGAGTCTTAAATGGCAATAGATCTCTTTTTTAAACCTCCTTTTTGGAATGATTAAGTTCTCACTCTATTTGTCATATTTACTGTATTTTGTCCGCTGTTACTATTACTATTATTAATTGAATTTTTTGTAATATAATTTTTTGTATTTCCTTTCTAAATATAAATATATGTAGGTTTTTATCCTAATCCTTTCATCTCAACATATCTAACTTCAAATTCTATTTTATCATTTTTTAATTATTCAAAAGCCCTTTCTGATAGGGTAATTTTATCCTCTTAACCTGTTGAGCATACTCTACTCGTAGTGTTGACTGTATCACCAATTAATGAAAATTAAGGTTTATGAAATCCGATAACCCCAGAAATTGCTCTTCCATAATGAATACCAATCTTACCAATTAAAGCCTAACTTTAATGGCCCCATCTAAAATAATTATTTAATGATACAATTTTGATCTAATATAAGTTATCATCATTTCTGCTAAATTTAAGGCTCTTTAAACAGGTTGAATTTCTGATAGATATGCTAATTCTTATTCACAAGCTTTCAACCCAGCAGATGCCATATATGTTTTACCAACAGTTTCTATTTTCTGAACACCACATATTTCACAATATTTATCAAAAGTTCGAAATAAATCATCCAAAAATGGTATTATATTTTCTTATTCTTCCATGATAATTTAATCGAAATTACAAATATCACAAAATACTATTGCTACATGTCCCTAATTTTAATGGATATTATATTAGCCAGCTAAATACACTTTCAAATCAGTATACTTTCGTTTAGACGATGTCGTACAAATTTTGGCAATAAAATTCCCAAAATATCATTAATTTTATTGTTCTCTTCAATAAAATTTATTTAGTTTGTAGCTTAATCCTCTTCAAGTAAAATAAACTATATATTTATATTAATTACATAGCTTTTAATAATATATTATTGAACAGAAAAGAATAGAATAATGGAAATCTAAATAATCACATAGTAAGGCGTTATATTAACATTTAATGAAAAACTTTCTATAATAAATATGATCTTACATGATAAAATAGGCAATTAATACAACCACAATAGGTATTAGATATAATCTATTATCATATATTGGATGCAGTTTACTGGATATTTAAAATGTTACAATAATTTCAGAAAATGAATGATAGTATGATGACATTTCAGTTACTGATAATCCCAAAACTGTTATTAATGTGACTATTCCTGATATCATATATTTAACTAATTCTAGATATTACATCTATCTTGAATTCAAATGATATATTAATTGAAAAGCAAATATCACTATTAAAAATATTTAATAAACAATGTAAGTGATGAGAAAATAGTAACTACTAGTATCAGACTAAGAATAAATAATAATGAGCATCTGACAATGAAAGAAAATTAACTATAATCCTTAGATTCTTGATTTTTTTTTCCATTTCATTATTGATTGAGCTTTTTGAAATATTTAGGATTACCATTAGCCTAAGTTCTGAAACAATTACTTTTAGCTTAATAAAACTTAAAGTTATCATAATAAATTACGTTTTTATAGATTGAAATCTACCTAATCGATATTTTCAAATATTTTATTTATTTCTCTTTACAAATTTAAAATTGATGTTTATTTATAATTAATAGATTCTTTCTAACGATTTATTGAATTTGATATTTTTTGAAATAATCCTTTCATTTAAGGTACTTATAAAACAAAATGATGTTAAAAAAATTATTCACTTACTTAAAATATTAATACTACTAGTAAGATTTCAAAAATATTTGAAATTTCAAATTTAAAATCTAAATTTGGAGCCATAATGTTAAAATGAAGTAATAAATATAATAAATATGATAGACTGTAAATTATGAAGACAACAACTTTTAATTAAAAACCAATCTAAAGTATTAAGCTTATTAAATCATTCAATGTTATTGAAAGAAAACAATAAACAATAACAACATCTACTGATTAAATTTAACTTTGATATGTAAATATTAGTTAAGTCAGTATGCCTTGTATAATTGCTAAAATTAAAATTAATAAATTACATTTAATTGCGATTTAAATATAATAGAACTTATTCTTTGATTAATTAATTATTGATTCTATAATTTTCTATTCATATTAATCTCTTTTAATATTTAGATTTTATTATTTTATAAATTATATTGTTAAAGCAATATAAATAATTAAGGAATAAATATAAGAATAAAATAAAAATTCCACTATTAAATTCTTTTAATTGTTGAACAACCAAATGTTGGTTGTGTAAATTGTAACAGTAAATGATGAAATATATATAGTTCTCTGAAAAGCTATCAAAAACTAATATTTTGTTAAGATGTTTAATAAAGGGACATAATAAAATAGGAGTTCATTTAGTTCATTAAATCCCAAGAGTATTGCATCAGTATTATGATAGATTAATAATTCATTAAAATGACCTATTTGATAATCCAAATTTAATACATCTTTCATAAACTAATCTAACTTTAAGGGATGATATCATATTTTTAAAAAAGGTTTATTTATTTAATTTCTCAAATTTTACTTTTTAAAAATAGCTGAATTCTTGTAATAATGCAATTTACAAATGTTTTCCTTAATGACATTTCAATAATGTTTGATTTTCAAAAATTAAATTTAATGATAAATTTGGTTCATCAAATAAATTTTAAATGAAATTCAAAGATTAAGTATTTGAATCATAGAGGAGAGTTACTTTTGCTAAAGAAAATAACAATTTCATATGATTAGTCATGTAGATATTATTTTCCATAATTTTGCATGCCTAACTGCTAAGTATTATTGTGATTGGAGGTGTTGCCTAAAGTTCATCCTATACTTTTTTGTTTGAAAGTTAAGATGAAATTGGGTTGATTAGTTTATTAAATGATTGAATTTAAGAATTTGATATACAATTATTGTCAGAAAATAATTATGTGAATTACTATAAAGATTTCTTGAGATAAGCTCTTAAATCATCATCGTTATCTTGATCAAAAATGAATTTAAAATGATTTTATATATCTGTCTAATGAATAATAGAGTAAGCAAAAGAATATCGTTATTCTGTGTAAAAAAATAGTGATTATTTTGAATTTTCAAAATTTCTTATAAATTCTTTGGCTTTTAGTTTTAAATTATATTTAAAACCTAAAGTGATATTAAATTACAAAAAAGGTTCTAAATAATTATAAATAAATTCTTCGCTTTCAATAGTGTTCTAATATTGGAGTTATTATTAATTAACATAATATGCTGCATCCTCATGATTAAGGAGACATGAGTAATAATGAATTTAATGAAGTTACTCTAAATCAGTCTGATGAAGAATATGTATTGAAGATCTTTGATTTAGTTTGTTTTCATCTAAAATATCAGATTTTTTATAATTTGATTCTCTTACTAATAATATATATTCTGCATTTAAGGGTTTTTCAAAATCAGGATCTAATTCAAATAACATATAGAGTCTTTGAGTATGATGATGAATTTGAATATCAATTAACTTAAATGAATAAAGTTTTTCATTGATTTAAACAACATATGTTGAAACATTTCTAATTTTTATATAAATATATATTTACTAGATATTATTTACACAAATGAATTCGAATCCAAATGCTTTAGCAATATAAATTTGTTTCTCATCCAACAAATTAACCTATGTATTTTTAACTTTTTCTTCTCCTGTTTAAGTAAATCTGAGTTTTGAAAATGATATATGATTCAATGCTAATTAAAGTAAAATAACATTATAGAGTTCATCTTCACTTGTAATTATTTTGATTAATTCATTTAATAAAATAGATTTTTTATCTAATCTGCTATCCTTTAGAGTTACAAATTTTGAACTTTTGTAGTTCATTTAAATATGAACTTTATTAATACTTGATTTTTGTAATTAATCACTTTTATCTGGTTGAATGCTTTATTGCTATATAAGTCCATTAAATTCTTATTAAGTATTGTCATTATTTGTAATATTACTAATTAATCTAAAACCAACAGATTATGGCATATTAAGAACCATTTCTTCTTAAGCATCATAACTAAAAATTTCATCCTCTAAATATCTGCCAGAATTTTATGTATTATTTTATTATTTAGCATTTTATATTTAATTATTATAAGATCCTTAAATATCAACAATTTTAGATTCATCTTTAGAATCGACTGTCTTAAAAATATTTTAGCTTGAGATTTATGTTGCATAGACTTAAGCCTATTACATTAATTCTTATTCTCTACAACGACAAATACGATAATTGCAAATTATAGCCCTTAATTCAAAGGATCCTTCCAATAATGAATCTAAATTCATTGTCAAACGTTTATACTATTGATAGTATTCTGGATGAAAGGCTTTGATCTACTTAAGATCTAATTAACTTATCTTATAAATGATGTGTTATTAGAATAATTAGATTATATCATAATAGAATCTGAAACTATGAGGCAATAAAAATAATAAGTAAAGTAAATCTTAAACTAATAAGGATATAATATCTAAATATTCATTAACATATTTATTCTAATAAGTGATGATGTACATTAACTCTAATAGATTATTAATAATATACTATTAAAAATGCAAAATAAAGAAAAATTATTGATATAAGTAATCTTGATGAATAATTAGGAACTTAAGGTCTAATTTTAAATTATTTATAACAACGACAATTCAATCCAACTTATATCACAATCCCAATTACCCAAGGAGTATTTAATAATTTTTCTTGAGCAAAAATAAAATTTTAGTCTTCAATAACTTTTGATTATGGATCTTTTTTGAGTTAGAAATATCCTGAAATATTTGTAGCATTTTCATTTAATTGAATATTGCCAGTGAAAGACTTTTTGAATAAGACAAGATTATGAGAGTCAACTAGATATAAATAATTTTAGATTACATTTATTTAGAACTAAAGGTTTCCTAATGGTTGTGTTTGAATATTCACATAACTAATGGGAAATAGCAAAATTCTCATCATTACAATATAAGGCTAGAATATCACAATTAGCAATTTGATTTCTTTCTACAATAATTACATCTCCTATTTTAATTTCTGCCGCATTGATAGATTTAATTAGATCCATTTTTTCAGTCGTATTAATTACTTTCAAATCAATAAGCTTTTTTGAACGTGAAATGTTTTTCTCAAAAATACAAGGTACTTTTTGCATAAATTTTCTAATTGCTGGATCCTATACAAATTTGTTTTTTAATTCATTTTTAATAATCATGTCTTCATGAATGAGCGGACTCATCATTGATACTCTTGATCCCATTCTATCAAATCTATCTTATCTTGAAGATCCTGCAAGACGACCTTAATTTATTGACTGTCTAGAAAATTAAGAAACTATTGAAACAAAAATTGAAATTAATACTTCCAGAAGACCTGCTTTTCTAACTTAACTAACGTTGTAATTAATCATTCTTTATTGGAATAATTGTATCTTTTACTTTAATTTCTTCATTCTTAAAATTTTATGATACTTTTTATTTGATTTACTTTAATATTTCTTTATTGCTTATACATTCATCCCATTATTTTAATATTTTATTTTCTTGATTGTTTAATTTAATGTCTAGGTCATTAATTTTGAATTTATTATACAATTCAACACTTATATGTGCAAACAATTAAAAAGAGAAGATGAAATAAAATTCATATTATTGTGAATCTCTACTATAGTTAGAAAATTACATAGACCAAATAGAAGCAAGTAAAATCAAAGATATTATAGACAGAGTGAAATAAATGATGTTATTCCTTGCAATTCTAAAAGGAGCGAATAAAATAATTGATAAAATAGAGGATGTTCTATTAATGCGATTGGAATAAGTAGAGTATCCGTCAAGTTTAATAATCTCGCCATTCCTGAAATGCAGCTGAAATTAAGGATGAATATTGCACTTAATAGGTTTGCCTTTTGGATTGGTCATAGTGTTCAAAGAGGTTTTACATTTAATTTATAATTAATTTTATAATTTTTATTAAACCTATCATATTCCTGTTATTAGATAAATGGTTCTTGGAATCAGATATTGAATAATTCCCCATTTCTATTCAATTAAATGATCATCTATTAGAATCCTAGCATAATATTCAGTCAAATATAGAGTGATCATTACAGAAGTTCCTATATACATCAAAACCCAAAATAGTATATTAAACCAGCCCTTCTATAATGACTATGAATACCTATTTAAAGATTTCTTTTGCCTAAATGAATAGAATTCCTGGGCCAGTAAATAAAAGAAAACATATTGGATAAAAGAAACCCATAGCAAATGTAAGAATTATCTCATGAATAACTGCTGAACATCCAAAAGTGATCAATTATCTAAACAATCTACTTCTTTTGCCTTAACTCAATTTCTCACTATCCAAATAAACATAATAGTAAAGGAATTCATGAACAATAACATTCCATTTTCTATAATACTATCCAAATTCTGAGGCTGTCCACCAATCATGATAGAATGTTCTGTCTGGAAATCTCAATAATTCTGCCCATCCATTAAACCAACTGTGAAGTAAACCAAAGAATACTAGGACTAATGAAAATGTAGATGGCATCATCAACTTATACAGAGTTACTATGAAATTCATCAAAGTCAAGTTCTCTCTAGGGTTTATGTATATATAATACCTCAATTAAAGTATTGGTTCTTTACAAAAAGATCTAAATAGAATAAATCCATAGTAAATGCACATAAAGAAATTGGTAAATTCTATGATAACCTTCTTTTTAGAGTAATGGGGAGCCTTTACGTAATAATCTCTGTATAATAATGTTGGAGCCAAGAAAAAATAAGTATATCTCTTTAATTCTTAGGAAAGTGATTGAATATTAATGTCAGGAAGTAAAGCATTTTATTTAGTGATTCCTTTCCTTTCAAATGATTGAAGTATGAAATATTTATATTTATTATCTGTTCCATAAAGCATCTTATTACGAGCATAAGAATAGTTTTTCATCATCATTCTTACTGCTTCACACATTACAATCATCCTTGACCCAAATCCATTCTATATTAATTTAATTTTATTACCACCCAAGCTGTTGTCATATAACAAGCTGCCAATATACTTATTATCTAATGAAGACTAAATATAAGAATAGCTGTGAATGGCTTTATCTTATTTTAGTAACAATATGACACCCAATAGACAGTCAAATAACTGGATATGACTAAGGCAAACCAAATTTCTGTTACTAACAATGGAGTCTAAAAGCACCAAAAGAATGTTTCCATATCAAATATGATACCTCTCTCCAAGTAGTCTTATATCCATAAGTTCCCCATTAAAATAAACATACTAGCCATCATCATATGATAAAGAGTTTTATAATCAGACTATTTCATCATTTCAGATAAAAGAGAAGGTTTATATCTATATAATTATCAATTAATTCTTACCTAAACACTTTCTCCATTTATTTTTCTTAATGGTTTATTGAACTTACTTTGTGGTCAAATTGATCATCTCTTAATTCATGAATTGTTTGCGAGATCTGTTATTCAAATTGTTCCATCTCCTCTCGTATAGAGTCCTCTAATTTCTTTTATGACTACAATATTCTATTCTCAATATGATTGATCATCTTGGCTTTGTACTCAAGTAGATCATTCTCCAAATCCTTATTGGCAAACTCTTTCAAAATATTAGCTGATTTCTTTACTCTTTTATGATGCTATTGCTGTCGTAGGTTAAGATGAATCGTTCTCTTTTTCTATTTTTTTCAATTGTTACTTCTTTCTCATAAAAATATAATTTATGATGACCAATAAACTTGAATCCTTAAGATAGAATCCATAAGAAACGGCTATCCTATATATATTTCTGATACAAATTATCAATATCACCCTTTGAGGGATACTTTTAGGATCAGTCTACATTCCAAAATGTGCTCTATCAACAATATCGCTTCATATATTCAAAGATTGGCTTTAATGATGTCAATAAGACAAAAACAAGATTATATTTTATAATTCTCAAATACAACATTATCTTAAAGAGTATACGACGTTACATTTATATAATTTATTTGCATTAAGGATTTTATTTAATGCAATAAAATAGTTTAAAAATTAATTATCTATATTTACAGACAAATATTATTGTTAAATATAAAGCATTCATTTCGATAACCATTTCTCTAATTCCTTGATGTTTATTTATACTTCTTTGCATATACTATGATTGGGTCCTAAAACCTTTTGATAATGTTCCAATGACAATTAAAAGTATTTCTTTGCCTAAGCAAATTTGTCTTAAGTTCCAAACAACACACCAAAATTGTTATAGATATCTCCTAACGTAATTAGATCTGATGCAGATTTACTATTAGCAATTAAACTTGCTGCAGTTTAATAATATTACTCAGCAGATTTAAAATCTTTAATCTTTCTATAAACTAATCCCATATTATAATAAATTTTTGCCATCCTTGTACTTTCATTATCATTTCTCTTCATAAGAAACTCTATTCCTTCTTTATAATGCTCTAATGCTTTATCATATTTCTCTATTCCCATATAAGAGGCTCCTAAATTCTTTAGTATATCTGCCATACTATCAAATCTCTCATCAACAGTACATTTAACCAAATTATCAAGATAAAATTATTTTAATTAATTGTAATGTTACAGTGCCTCTTCAAATCTACCTTATTCAAGAAAACTTTGAGATAGTAATTCCTAGCTTTTCACAGTCTATTTAGCATATTATCCATATATTTGTTTCCTCAAATTGTATGATTCTTAAGCTGCTTTGATAGTTTCAGTCGATCTACCTATTTTCTAGAAACATAAAGCAATTTCAAAAAGAGTATCAGATAATCTCTATTAATTAGATTATTGATGTTTTCTATAGATTTCAGCAGTAATGGAATAAAATGATATTGCCATATCAAATTGTTGTTTTTCATAATAAACTCTAGCCAAATTGTCATAAGTTGAACAAAGGATTGGACTACGATCTCCACACAATAGTTTTTTAATTTATAAGGCACTTTTAAAATATTTTATAGCTTGATCATAGTTCTTCAATTTCTTATGTGCCATAGCTATATTTTATAAAATGACAGCTCCACCTAAATTGTTTTCTCCATATATCTACTCTTTGATTTGATATGCTTATTCATAATGTTTAATAGCCTTTTCAAATTCTCCTTTTTTTCTTTTAACAATTCCCAAATTATTATACCCATCTGCCACAGAAGAATGCTTATCTCCATTCAGTTTTTTGTATAAGGCAACTGATTCACAAAAGTTCTTCTCTGCTTCATCATACTATTCTAAATCACAATTAACAGTTCCTAAACTATTCATAATGTCTGCCTTAGCACTATCTTTAGATAATTTGATAGCATATTTTAAAGCTAATTCATAATGAGATTTAGCATGTTCAGGTAAATTCAATTTTTCATATGCCTCAGCTAATTTGACTTCTCTCATCATCAAATCTTAACCACTCAAATTCTAATACTTTTATAGTAATTATTTACTTTTTTATCTTATTATGTTTTCAAACAATTTACAAATACATCTTCATTAGGTTTCTTAAATAAATCTTTGTAAGAAGAAATTAATTATAATAAGTCCTCAAAAGAAAGACGCTTTTAATCATCATATTCTAACATTTTAGAAAGGATCTGTTCAAAAATAGAAGGTTATTTCAATTTTCTTAGCACTTCAACTTCAATTCTTAGAGATTCTCTATCTAATCGTGGAATTAACTTTCTCATTAACAAGAAAGTGATTCCAACTGAATAGACATCAGATGAATATGGATCATAATTCAAATGTTATTTGCCAACAAAGAAACGACCTTCTTTATCTTTTTGTAAATCACAAAAAAAATAAATCTCGGCTAAATGAAATAATATATTATTAAATACGAGCCCAATAAGCAGGAGACCCACGAACTGTATTTAATTAGGTTTATTTTGGTTTCAAGAATTTGGCACCTCCTAAATCAGCAATTTTGTATGATTTATCTGCTTAACAATATAGTATATTTTATGGTTTAATATCACGATGAGTAACATTATGTTTCTTCATAATTACAAAGCCTTCAACCAATTAATGTAAAATGTATAATAATTCTTCATCAGTCCATTTAGTTTTATTTTCTTCTATTCTTACCTTAAATTATGAATTAAAATGTACCTTCAAAAGTTCCATAAGATTACAATCACATAATTCCATTACAATGACTAGATATTCGTTATCATCCTTAATACATGGATAGATATCATAAATCTTAAGTAATCCTTGACAATTTGTTTGTGATAATGTCTACATAATAACAATTTCTCTGACAGCTGCCTTGAATTCTGGATCTTAATCACTTTCATCATCATATCCAATAAATTTTAGAGCATATTTCTTTCCTGTCTTTTAATCCAATGATGCAAATACTTATCCAAAGGTACCTGCTCCGATTTCCTTAGTTATGTAATCCATCTTACCTGCTTGATATCAAAGATTTCCCAATTATAATTTTTGTTAGCTGCCTTATCTTTAATCTATTCGATCTATAACTTCATTGCTGATTACAAATCTGATGGTTCAAGTACTACAATGATTTGATTCTAATTCATTTTAATCGTCATCTTCTCATCCTTCCCTCTATGCTTCAGAGATTTAGATTCAAAGTTGTTTGATTCCATTAAAAATTATATATAATTTAATAAGCAATAATTCATATCAATTAATTTAGAGTATAAATATACAATTATATCAAATTTGCATAATGTAATACTTCTCAAACTAGCCATAGTTGTTATAAACCCTCATTAAAATTGAAAGACTCTTTGTTTGGAAAATGATAAACTAAAATTCAGAATCCAAGAAAGCTGATAATAAATTATTAATTTATATTAATCCTTTTTTGTTTCCTTTTTAAACTCCCATTAAGAATATCATCCAAGTAAATAGAACCTGATATATTTAATATAATTTAAATATAAAGATGTTCCTCTGTTATCAACAATTAGATCATTCTTCAATAGTTTTGTTATAATTAAATATTTCAAATGAATTTTAATTATTTGAGGAACTTTATTAGGTGTCAATTCTTATTTTCCTATTCATAGAGTTTAAATAACTTTATTTGAACCGAAGATATTAATTAAATTTTATTAAGTTCTTTCTTGTATATAACAATATCTTTTTTGGAATATAAATATAATTACATATTTAATTTATTATTTCAAAATGAAAGTTGTTTAAGCACTCAAATCCACCAAGTTTCCCTTTGCTTCATTCACTAACAGAGATGTTAAATCTGACTTTTAATTCCTGAAACATCACTTTGATAACTTAGTCCCTGATTAATACTTATAGAAACGATTAAAATTGCCATCTGATAAAATTATGAGAAAGAGAAGAATGATGAATTATCATATAGAATTTGATAAAGATGGAAACATGACTAGATTCCATGAGGAATACCGTCTTGATAATTATGATGAAAGTAAGTGCTTACAACATGCAAATATTTATGAAGAACTAACTAAGGAGATGAAACAAGATCAAATATATAAAGATTATCTTTATAATACACTTCAAATTACTTGGTAATTGAAAAAGTTTCAAAAAGCATAAATATCAGTTCATGCTGTGAGAACTGTATTATAATACTCTAAAATATTAGATATCTTATATTGATTAACCTGCTTCACCTACACCAGAAGGTCCAAATAGAGATGGAAATGATTTAGAAATTATTGGTGTAGTTAATAAAGTCAATTGTCAAGGGGCAGAAAGTTAAATTTACAGTTCTGACAAATCAAAACTATTATTTGAAATGAGTCTAGAACCAGGAGAAGGTTATATAATTGATGATAAATATCTTTGGAATTATGCAACATCTCACAATCCTATAGATTAATCATAACATGGCATAAGGGACATTTTAGGTTTTGTTTTGAAAATTGATCATTGAATAAACATTAAATTAACATTTTTATAATGAATTAGAACAATTATGATAATAAATAAGTTAATATCAAATTATTTGAATAACATTTTATTCATCATTCATCTTACATTCTTCAATACTTTGATATTATTATCCATTTAATAATTATTTAGTTTAATCTTATTGATTTTTCTACATTTCTCTATTTTAAGTCTTTTCAAAATTAGTATCATCTAAATCTACTAGATTTGCACTTTAAATAAAAATTTATTTAAGTTTCTCGCTTTAAATATCATTTCTTACAAAATGAATTTTCTTTTGATCCTTTACAAATATCTTAAATGCTTGTATTAAATTTTCTTTGTCTTGAATTTCATTCTCACTTAATTCAAAGTTAGTAATTATTATATCAATAATATCTGAAAATTTTCTAAAGAATTTATAAACTTTCAAACAATTTGATTTCATTATGTCTGTTCTTTCAAAATTAACAACCAAGTAAAATTTTTCGATATAATAGAAATTTAATTTAAAATATGAATTAAATTATTTTATTCTAGCTTCTCTTTTTATTATTGAATCCTCAAATTCTATTGAAGGTGAATCCACTAAATCAAAATTATCTCCAATTGCAAATTCATAAAATTTCTCAATATCTTAATTCATTTATTTTCTTTAAATTTCCTTCTCAGATGTGATATTAAATAGTTTAGTTTTTCCTACTCCAGATGTTCCAATCAAGATTAATTTTTTCCTACAAATCTTACTTTTTTTTGAATAATAAAGGAGAAACAGAATCAAGATTCCTATTAATACTAAAAAGATGAAGGCTATAAGTATCTATTTCTATTAGCAATTATCAAATTGTGCAAAGATATTTTGAGTTTCTAATATCATCTTCTAATATTTCATTTTTTAATAATAATTATTTTATTAATGAAATTGCTCAAGAAATATTTAATTTCATCAATAGAATCCATTCGTCTATCAAAATTATCACCCTAGTGGTTTCTACTAAATTAATGTTATTAAATATTAAGTTAGTTGAAAAATTCTTCTTTGTTGTTACTTTGTTAGGCACCATATAAAAATAAATGGTTTTTAATAGATTAAAATAAATTTTTAAACTTATATCATATTTTTTAAAATATTGAAAATTGTTTGAAATAGTTCCTGACTCTTTATCTAATCATTCGTTTTCTCAAATAAAATTAAGATCATAACTCTATTAGACTTAATAATATTCATGAGATGATACTTCATTAAATCATTTCATTTTATATATAATCTTAGTTTAACATTATATATGATAATGTTAGTCTATAATGCATGAAAGGTTATTGATTAATTCTATTAAGATTTAAAAAATAAATTAATATATTTATGTGTAATTATACATTATATATATCTGACTATTGTACAATGTTAAAAATACTAGAAAATGATTAAAACATATATAAATTCAAATTTTTTTGCCATCCTACCACTCTCCTGTTTATTTATTGCCACTTGGATCAATAACTTCACCTTTACCATGTTATTTTCCATCTTTCCAATAACCTTTATATATTTTTCCATCTTGCCAATAAAATTCACCATATCCACACTTTTTATCTTCTTTATAATCTCCTATAAATGGTTATAAAATTCTACATACCTAAATATTTCTTACCATCAGGCCAAACAAATGTGCCTTTTCCATCCATTTTATTTTCTCTCCACTCTCCTTAATATTTTCTTTTATCAGCCCAAGTATATTCTCCTTATCCATGAATTTAATTATCTATAAACTATCCATGATATTTGGCACCATCACTCCAAGTAAAGAGGCCAATACCATTCTTTTTGCCCTATTTATATTATCCTTCAAAAAATGAATTATCTGGCCAATACTCTTTACCTTCTCCTTCTTATAAATCTTCAATCCATTATCCTTCATATCTAGCTCCATCAAAATGATAATATATTCCAAATCCCTTAGCATTTCCATCCATCCAAAACCCTTCATAAGCATCTCCATCTGCATATATTATTCTACCATGTCCTTAAATCGTATCATTTAACCATTAACCTTCATAAATAGATCCATCCTACCAAAATTGTTTGCCATAACCTTCTCGTTTTATACCATTCCAAGTTCCAATATATATTACCTCTCCCTTTATTTAATAAGGTGGCTGAGCTTAACTGCTAATTTAAATCTATTATATTGGAATATATTTTCCAATTCTTTCGAGAGTTCTCTTGATACTGTGATTAGTTATTTCAATTGGTAATTCATAAGGTTTTAGATCTGGATGTTAAAATTACAAAGGAATTTCAGTTACTTTTTACACATCTTATTTTTATGATTATTGCTATAGAGATTTGAAAACAATTGGATCATCATCATTCTTTCTTTGTTCCAACTCTTATTTCTTTTCATCTGTTATTTCAGCTGAAATCTCTTAAGGCCTTATTTTTTAATTATCTTAAGGAACATATTGTAACTATTCAACAAATGCATAAGCTTGGTTATTACTAATTACTTGATGGTTTAGTATTGGTTGTTGAGCACAACATTTTGCTCCCATATTTAATATAATTATTAATTTATAAAATAGATGAGTTAAAGGAAATTGTTCAGATATTACATCGATCAAAGCATCCAATAGTAAAAAGAATAGAAATTATTTCTCACAAGAGTCAACAGATGGAGATTCAATACTTTAGACAAATCAAATTGTAACAAATATGATTAATACAATTAGTTTTGAAATCCACTAGACCCATTAAACCTATACTATTTGGTTTAGCTTGTTTGGCAGTTTATGGTATTTTACATCTTTATAAGTAGATTGGACATATGGATTTTATCGTATTGATGAACATCATTGATTTATTATTAACAATAAATATATATATTAATAACAACATGTCTACTCATGTAAATCAATCATAACAGAATTTAACTAATCCACAATAAGAAACAAAGTAATTCCCCTTATTATAATTAGTCTTAGAAATCGAATCAGATCTCAAAAATTATACATATCAACAATTATTAAATTCTTCTTTGCTGTATTACTATTTCTATTGCTCAGTATCCAGATCTAATATCATCTGGATATTATTTTCATTTTTGTGCTTCTCCTCCTATACTAACTTATTGACTTTTTGAATGTCTTTTACTACAATTTTTAAATGAAAAAATTGCAAATACGATTGTAAATATTATCAACTATACAGCAAGAAGAAAAAGCTATTGATCTATCTCGGAATCACAATATTTGATTTCTTTTATTTAATATGCTTATTGTTATTAACATAAGTGGGATACCAATATTTTGTTTATAGTAATGTATTTTTGGTAATTGCAATTATAATGAATTTTTATTCCCTATACTAAGATAGAGCATTACTAGAATCACTTAGAATGTTAAAAAAAATGTCTTTATTGACAAGGATTTACATATTAATTTGTTCAACATTTATAACTTTGAAAATTGATAACATCATTATTTGGAATTGGACTCCCACATTATGGAGTATATGGGTGGGTTTAATTTGTGTTATTGGTATTAGTTCAGGTTCCCTTATAGTAACATTTAGTAAAGTTATCTAATATATGTTTGATAGATAAAATTTATAGAAATCAGAATGTATTTTATAATAATAATAATCTCTAGTGATTTCTTATATTTGGATAACTTAACTTCTCATATTTGGAAGTGTGTCTATAGCATTAAGTTCATTGGGATATTTAGAGTATTTGGAAAATTAATTAAATTATTCTCATAATTTCCTTGTATAACAATATTTCATTATTGCTGAATTCTTTATCATTTTCATTTATTCCATATATTTTCGTTTAGATATTTGTGAATAAATATTTTTAACACTATAAGATGATGAATTAATTACCTAATAATTATATTCTGTGAATATATAAGCAAGCAATCAAACTTTGTAATAAATCAATCCAACCTCTTCAAGAACATAGATTCCTTAGGTTGTGTAAAAAATATCTAAAACATATTTTGGAGTTCCAGCTAGACTCAAAAAGGAAAAGGATCAAGATTCAATTAGTGGTTCACCTGTTCTTAAGAAATCAGCAAAACGACATAAACGAGCATTTTCTAGTTAAGGAGTTGCTTCATAGATGTTTTAGGAATTAGATTAAATAGTAATTGATAAATAATCATCTAATGCTTTAAATAAAACTACTACTTCAAATGAATTAAGATTTTAATTTGATAAAAAGAGATGTAATTCTCATTTAGTAACAGTAAATTATTATTCCTAATATATTAGATTGTCCATGATTAGAGTATTTAAAATAATAATCAAGAAATGAGTTTGAGTCAAACTAGTAATATTTGTATAGTGTGTTATGAAAGAGGACCGAATGCAGTATTTATGAATTGTGGTCATGGAGGAACATGTTATTAATGTGCTATTGATATTTGGAAATAGAAAACTGTTTGTTACTTATGCAGAAATGTATAATATTATGTTAATAAAAAATTAGAAAATTGAATACATTTTAAAGGTTGATTTGGAAGATAGATATGGAGATTTATTTAAGGTTGTTTCTACTGCTTAAATGATAGATTAATTTAATAAATGAAAATTAAAATTTGTTTATTATAGTTATAATGTTTATTAGAATATACTAATAATTTTAAATTTTAGAATTGATATTTATAATTGGTTTAATAATTATCATTATCATAAATTAATCTTAGTTTATTAATATATTGATGTCTCATTAAATATAAAATTAGATTAGAATAAATATTATAATATTATTATCATATATATTTAGAATATTATAAATTGTTTATCCCATAAATCTTAATTATATAGGATATTCTAAATTTAATAATATTAATATATATCTCATATATAAAGAATATTCAGAGTCTCTTAAATAAAGGATCATTAAGCAACAATTCAATCTACTTCAAATTTATGACTTCTTTTGTTTAGTCTAATTCCTAAACCTCAAGGCTGTATAAATACTTTTTGAGATGGTGTACTTCCCACCAAGTTTCTAAAAAACAGAACATAACAAAGTAAATAGGCAACCATCTAATAAATCTTTTGAGAGCTTTGGCTCTACTTAAATATGCAAAAGGTTATTCAATTTTATAAAGGTATTTATCTTTATATTCTTAAAAAGTGACATCTTCTATGATAGTATTATTTAGTGATAGTTTATCTGAATAACTTGTTTCATTACTCTTTGTTCCAATAGCATAAAGTATTTTCTCTTCTCTATCTAATTATATGTCTTTATCTGCTGGTATATTATTGACATCAACTTCACTAATATGAATTGTATTTTCTGGCATTACAAAAACACTTCCCAAATCTGCTTATCTGAATTACTATCCAATTACATTTGATTTCATAGTAACAACATTTACTTCATCAATAGTAACTTAACTTTCTGTCATTGCTTTAAGTGCAAGAGGATTATGTTTCATTTCAATTGTAGTTTTTGTATTTGTTGTGTAAGTTATCTCTTTACCATCATTCACTATTTTTGCAGTTATTATATTTGATAAAGGGTCTTCTTCCACAAATTCCATTTTGGTTGGTGATTTTGTATAATCTTAGACATATTTATGATCTTAGTCTTACTCTGTCATAATGATAGGCTTCTCTAATTTTGGATCTAACATTTATTTAAGTGATTCTGTCTTTTAAATCTACTACTTTACAATTTAACCAAAGCATTATTAAATTCTTTTTTACAGCATTTTAATTACTTCATGGACGATTCTTTCGAATTAGATATATTGTGTAAACAAAATCCTAACAACTCTTTTCTATTAAAAGAGATAGAAATTGTCAACTATCTTAAATCCCTTGGAATCAAAATGAAAACTGATCCTACAATTAAATAAGCACTTTTCCACTCTAAACGAAAACAGTAATTCAATAAGTCAAACACAACCCAATTTGAGATTTCTAGTATTAAGCAATTAGAAATTTCCTCCAATTCAATTAAATTTCGTAGAACACCTTCCCATACACCTCAAAGTTCTCCATTAATAGTCAATTAAGAAAATATAAGTTAAACTAGAAAATCAATCTTCTCCATTAGATTAGATGGTTTCGGAGATGATAATTTTGAAGAAAACGAAGTAGGAGACTACTTTACTAATATTTGATTAATCAATATCATTATCTATATACATCATAAACACTTTTGTTCAACATATGCTAAGGCATTGGTTCATTTTTAAGTAGTTTTGATACAATTGATATCATTTTTTGCTGATTGTTGAATTTCTAATATTAATTATAAATGTAAATACATTTTTAATTTCCTTCACTTCCTCATAAATTGAAGAATTTAAAGCATTTGTACATGATGGATCATCACATTTCACATTGTAAGAATTTATTCCAAAACCTTCGTTATCCTCTTCCAACATCTTTTATGTTTTTTAATACTTTTATATCACTAATTTGATGCAGTAACAAAGTGCATATACGAATCTTACATTCTCAGAATTTTTAGCAAGTTAAATAAGTATTTTTACAAATGAACCTGTAACTTCTTAAGAAAAATGTCTTTTCTTTATGAATGCACAGTCCAATATTCTTAAGATTAAACTCTCTTCTTCTTCAGTAATTTTAAATTTTTAGCTTGTCCAAATATCCAATAAACAAACATAAAACCTTTACATTGTTTCTTTGTCATCTATTCCAAAAACGGAAGCTGGACCATCCATTATAGATTAAAGAGCTAATATGGTTTTTAATCTTAAATTAATATATTTCAACAAATTATCCTTTTTCTACCTAAGTATTTTAGTTGATTATAATAAACATTCAAATATGCCTTAAATCAATTCAATATTTATCAGATGAACATATTATAAAATCCCATTTAAAGCAGATTCATAATATTTTGATACTCGTGCTAATTTGAGTACTTTAAAATAGATATAAAATATTTTTGAAAGAATCTCTCCATTCTTAAAAAATATTATAAAAATATTACATTTTTAGCCAAAGTCTTTTTATCTAAATCTCCTGATGCTTCTTATAATTCATCCTAAACCTCCTTTAATAATTTCTTTTATTTAGCCATTTCTTCCTTAGTCAATTTCTATTTCTTTTTATCTTTCTCCTTCTAACTGAAGTATTCTCTCTTCTTTTGTTTTACTACTCTCTTTTTTTCTTTTTCTTCCTTTTCTAATTCTTTAGGTAAAAATTTAGTGTCTATCTATATTTAATTAACTAAATCAACAAGATTATCAGGTAATTAATCTTCATGTTTAGTCTAATAAAGTTTTTATATTTATGTTAAGATTTATAATTTGGCCTCATGTAATGGTTGTTTCTTATTACTTAATATTTTTGAAAGAGAATGATAACATATATCATTACAAGTCAATAAACCATAAGTTATATATTACACTAATTCTCTATTGTAATTAAAATGAAATAATGAATTCAATAATTTGCATAAACTATAATTATACATATATTTAATTATTACCTCTAATAACAGGTTTCTACAAGAGGACCTTAAGATAATAATTTAACAAATGTAAATTGAGCTTTAATAAATTGATAATAGTTTTTTATTAAACTCAATTCAAAATTAAGTACTTATTTCTCTTCTTTTTTGATAAACTTTGTGATTTTAAATTCATGAGCTTATTAATCAATTTTGTATAATGGAGCAATATCAATAAATAAATCTGTTAATGCCATAATTGTCATTTGAACAATAAATACATTTTCATGTTTGAGAAATTCAATTAATTAAGGCAACTCTTAAATCTTATAATCTGGATTGGCTTGAATTTCAGTCACCTTCTCTTCAATCATATGAATAATCTATGTTAATGTCATTGTTCTTTGATTTTCAGACATTGATTAAATTATTAAATTAATTTATTATGTTATTCTTCTGAATAAAAGTAATACTACTATTATAATTTTATATTAAGAAATCTAAGATGTTTAATAAAATGACACGAACATATACTTTTCTAGATTGAATTCAAAATAAGGAAACTATTTTTTTATTAAATTAATAATGTCCAAATATTCTGTAATTCTGCCCACTTACAATGAAAGAGAGAATTTACCAATCATCACTTATTTAATCTTTGAAATGGCCAAAAAGAAGTACTTTTGAATATAAACAAAGTAATTTGGATTTTGAGATAATCATAATAGAAGACAATTCCCCTGATGGTACTCTATAGGTAGCATAAGAGTTAAAGAAAGTATATGGTGATAAGTTGATCATCCATTTTAGAGAAAAAAAGCTTGGTTTAGGATCTGCTTATATGGATGGGATCAAACTTTGTCATGGCAATTTCGTTGTAATTATGGATGCAGATTTATCACATCATCCAAAATATTTGATGGACTTTATCTAAAAATAGAGAAAAACTAATTGTGATATTGTGACAGGATCCAGATACATTAATAATGGAGGTGTTATGAATTGGGGTTTTGATAGAAAACTTACATCTAGAGGTGCAAATTTCCTAGCTTCCACAATATTGGGAGTATAGTGTTCTGATTTAACAGGAAGTTTTAGACTATACAAAAGGGAAGTCTTAGAAAAAGTAATTAAAGATGTTGTTTCAAGAGGGTATGCATTTCAAATGGAAATTATCATTAGAGCAAGGTAATATGGATATACAGTAGATGAAGTATATATTTATAGTAAATAATTTAAGGTGCCTATTGTTTTTGTTGAAAGAATTTTTGGAGAATCAAAATTGGGACCATCTGAATTTCAAATATACTTAAAGGGATTATGGAAATTGCTATGGACATTCTGATATATGAATATATATATTTACATAGATTTATATATCTAAAATAACTCATTACTTCTTAGACTTAGCTATTAACCAATCAATCACTTATGTTATATTGTTACCAGTCAAAGCACTGCACATAGCAACTGCCCATGCATTAGATGTTATGTAATCCAAATTTAAACCTTTCAAATTAATCAACAACAATACCTTCTATCAATTACTTTTCATTTAAATGTGGATTTACATCTATTTTATTTCCAATTACTAAAAGTGGAATATTACGCAAAGATTTATTATCTAATAAATTGTGTAATTCTTTCTTTGATGTTCCAATAGTGGCTTGCTTTATCTGTAATTTAGTATTTTTACATTTGAAGTGTCAACAAGAAATATTATTGCATCACAACCTTGAGCATAATTACCCCATTCTGGTCTATATTATACTTATCCTCCAATATCCCAAATCTATTAATTGCTTTTTATTCATACTTTCATTGTCACACCTCCTTTTTTTACAGTCCTGACATTCAATCCAACTGTAGGCACAGTAAATGAAGGATCCCCCATAGAAAGTTAATTAAGCATAGTGGTTTTTCCTACATTTTCTAATCCAACCATACATACTTCAAGTTTAGAAGTTGAAAAAAATGATTTTAGTTTCTCAAATAAATTGCCCATAAGAGATTAATTTATAAATAAACTAATATTTCTTATAAAATAATTAAATTCAATCTTTTCTTTTTAGATAATTATATTTAGAGTGTCTTACAAACAATAATAAAAAATATATTATACATTAATATTATAAAATATGCCTAAATTCGGAACTATCTATTTATAATTTATATTATTTTAATCTTGATTATTAGTTTTAAGTTATATTAAGTTTTAATACAATATTGTCTAGCCTTCAATCTTTCTTAATCAGATATAGCATGAGTAAAATTGATTTTTCTAAAAGATTTTAAATACAATTCATTATAATTCATTTAAATTAATGAATGTGTTTTTATTAATTAAATTTAGTCCTCTATGAAAAATAACATTTTAACTACTTCTGATAACAACAGCATCTCTAGAAGAAAACAATCTTATCCATTAACAACCACTAGATAAAATACATCTTAAACACATTTAACCCAAACAATCTATAAGACACCAGAGAAATCAAGGATATTTAGATAGAAGACACCATCAACCAAAGCTAAAGTAAAAACTTAGAATCATGAAAACAAAGAGAATGAAAATAATACAATCAATAAAAATAGTTCCTCAATGAAATCTAATAGATAACCATAAGAGAAACAAACTAGCAATTTAATGAAGTAAATAAATTAAAAACTAAACTAAAAATCAGTATCAGTCCCAGATATTTTGTAAGACACTAAGGAGGATAATGAAATTAATTAGTTGGGTTTAACTTACTTTTAAAGAGCATTTGCTTAGAATAGAGTTATCAAAATATAGGACTTGTTTAGTTAAAATTAGATAACAATAAAAGAATTGGAAAAAAATTGGTAGGCATAAATAACTTAAGAATCTGAATTACTCAAATCCATTTAACATCATGAAAATTTATATTAGAGTAAAAATGATTCTAAAGAGAATTTATTAAACTCTTTGGTCTAGATAGAAAATTCAACTAGCCATAATCCTTAAATTTATGTTATTGATTTAGCATTATTATGAAATTATGAAAAATTTTACACATAGCATCTATAGAATTTTTGAAAACTTTTTATGAACCATTATTATATCATTAAAAAAAAAGTTGTGTTTGTTAAGTTACTCTTTTAATACTTTATAAATGTGTTTCTACAGTTTTACTCTATATGTTTTGGGTCTTCAAAAAAGGATTTTTCAATTAATTTACTCTAATACACATCATTTAAAAATCCATCTAATATTTCTTAATAAAAATATACTATGAGTTTTTGGTTATGCTAATCTCTTAATAATTATCTTAATTTTCCTTAATTCTTAAAATAATTATTAAGTATAATTTATCTTATCTTCAGATTCTTTTAGTTGTAGTTAAATTCAAAACTTTTGAATTAAATCACTTTTGAGTTGTTAATATAATGATAAAAATTCTGCTAATTTTTAAGTTAATTTTGAAGTAGCCTTTAAAATAAATAAATATTGCTTAGGATTATTTATTTATATAAATAGAATTATTTTTAAATTATTATAAAAATAGTTTTTTTAGATTTCAAAATGTTAGTATTATTTTAAGTTAGATTACTCAATTTTTTAGTATCTTCCTTTCATTTAATTAAACCATTATTTATTGCTTTGTTCTATATTAGAAGAAAATTCAGACTCACTTTAATCTATCTTATTAGATGAGGGTAGAGTGTTAATTAATATAAAATATCTATTCCTCATTTATAATACTAATCACATTTCAGCATTAGGATGATGAACCCATGGCAACAGAGTACCTAAAACAGCTTACAATAATCCATGATTTGCATTAAGAGGATTGAAATTGGCTGGAAGTTATTGTTGAGGCTGCTATTATTAAGCACCAATATTTTCAGCAAAAATATTGTTGAAATCGAGTCTATATGAATTTTATAAATACCTTTCTGGATTCTCTAAGAAATGACTTTTGGATAATTCCTTATATCTTCTATATTGGAAGGGAATTTCATTATAGATAGGTGTTCCTTCTTTAACAACTGTAAGGTCTTCATAAAAAGAACCAAGGTCTAATGTTTGGTTTTTAATATGATTAACAATCAATCCTAAAGCACTAAAAATTGGCTTTTAATAAATTACCCTTTGATCCATTTAAATATTTCATTTGATTTCCATTGAGATTTACTTTTCTCAACAAAAATACTAATCGATTTTAAGAATCCTTCATTATCATCTTCAGCATCCAGTTGCAAAAACCAATGTAAATATGTTTCTCTTTATAAAAATTCTTCAGTCAATAATTCTTTAAATGGTTTTTTTTAATTATCTACAAAACTATCTAGATTTCCAACATTCTATTTGATGAATTCATTGGCTTCTGCTAATTATTTAAGGACAATAGGATATAAAAGAATTGCTTATATTATGAGAACTTGATGTGATGCTTACAAAGGATTAGGACCAAAATTATTAATAGCATCAGTGATATTTTAATCATTAAAAGAATAATGATGATTTTCTCCTTTTTCTAGGAATTTAGCTAATGCACAATTATAAATAAGATTAGGCATAAAAACAATAGAAGATCTATTTGTTTTATAGACACTTCTTACAAAATTGGAAGTAAAATTTATTAAGTAATCATATTATTAAGCTTTTAGTGCATTACAATCTATAAGAAATAGGGCACCATAAGGATCTCTTGTTGGACAAAATTTCAATAATATTTTTGAAAACCTAAATAAAAATAATATTGATTACTCTAAAGCTGCTTTATAACATCCTTTTCTTGTTAATACATCTGTAAATTTAAATAAGGACATTAAAAATACTTTGCTATGAGCATTTTCTTCTATTTCAAAATTGATTGAAGCATCCTCAAAGAATTTATTGAATCCATATCCTAAACTACATTCATAAATATATAGTAATCTCTCTAAAAGTTCATTTGCTTATTTATAATCACCCTTTAATCTAAAATACTCACTAACATCAAATTAGGCCTCACAATGGGAGGGATTCATTTATAAGAAATTGAAGATAGCTTATGGATCATAATAGCCCTTAACAATTGTGTAATCCTATTAAAGTCTTTCATATTATTAAGATGCAACCAAAGTGAATAATTGTAAACCTTATTCATTTAAATTTCCAAATTTTACATTAAATTTATCAGGTAATGGAACATTAATTTCTGGATTATAAGTAAGATAGGATTGTTTGGTATTTTTATGACCTTTCTTTTATTAACCACCTGCAATTTTAGCATTTTTAAAGTGTTATTGCAATTCTTTATTATAATTTAATCTTTTGATATTAATAGCCAAAGGACCATTTTCTTAAGATTCTTAATATTATATCATTTATTATTGTTGTAGTTATGTTTATTCAGCTTAGACCTTATCAAGAAATTCAAAGTCATCATCTTTATTTGATTATTATTTTTAACTTTCTTCTTATTATTGTTTTTTATCTTTTTTCTTTTTATTTTTATTTTTCTTTTTCTTTTAATTATTGTTAGTTTATTCATTTTATAGTTATGTAGTTTAGTTTGATTATTGAGTTTATGTTTCTTCATTGTTTTATTCTGGTTGCTATTCATCTTCTGAATCAGACATTTCCATCATTTAAAACACTTATTTTTATTTTTTCTATTGTTCTACTTGATGTACTTGTTTTACTAATTATTCATCCACAACTTCTTTAGGTTCATTTTGCTCCATAAGTTTTTTCATCTATCTCCTCATGTTTATTCTTTAATAAATATGTATTAAAATATAATAAATATAATTCAATCATCTACAGCGTAAATAAGTCTGAAAAAGTAAAATTTGAAACATAAAATTAAAGCTACGTTGAATGATATAATTGGAATAGTTATTAAAGTAGTTTACTTGTTTTTTTTCATAAAACTATATATAGTATTATATTAAATTACTCCCATAAATTAACCAACAAGAATATAGTACTATTTGCAAGTCCACACATTAAAAAGAACCATTAAGCTTCATTGTATGGAATTATGCATAAAATTAAGACAAATATATAAACACTTAATGAATATCCGTACATACAAACAATATCAAAGACTCCTAATTCACTTTTTAGAATAAATTTCATAATAATTCCTAATAATATCGGTATTATAAATGCCATAGCATAGACTATAAATACAGCTACATACATATAATTATATTCGTATTTAAAATGTCTTTTATCTTCCTCTAATAAAAAACGAGATAGATTTCCTCCTGCAAATAAGATGAAGATAATTGTGGTTGAAATCCATAAAGGTCCCCATAAATCAGGATTTTTGCCAACGCATTAATAAAACTCTGGTTTCCAAGATAAAAGAGAACAACGAACTCTCATGTAAACATCTCTTTATTCAATATTGAAGAATTGCTAATAGTATTCAACTGTGCAAATGGGACATTTAGAAGGTTTAGGTTTTGGTTCAAACTTCACCTTTATTTTAGGCTACTCAGTCATGACATGTCCTTTCTCATCCAAGTCATTCTAGTTTAGATAAGTAATACATTAGATCCAAAGTTTTGCATTATTAATTTAAAATATATATATATATATATATTTGTTTATTCTTTATTTCATTAATTGGAATAGTATTTTCTACATAATTAACATTTGTGGATACTTCTTTAACAGTCACATATACAAAAATGGTTTCAATCTGAGTTAATGTGGATAAATTTTTGTTGTATTCCATATAAGAGATCAATTAGTGGAAATTTAACTTATATTGAAAATACTTTGTAATCCACTCAAAATAAAGTTGAATTCAACCGTTGTATTCTGATAATGCTTGTCATTTTATTTAATCAAGAAGAGGACAATAGTAACTTTTATTAATTGCTGAATTAATAAAGTTTTCAATGCCTATTTACATTTATAACACCTTAGATTAGAAATAATAAGAAATTGTAGATCTATAGTACAATTTATTATCTTTTTTTATATAATTCTAGGTTTTTCTAAAGATGAATTCTTTCCATTCTTCAAATAGATTATAAATAATGAAAACTATCAAACTTTCACAGAGTTTATCATTTTTTAATTAATTTTTAAACTATTTGTTAAAGATTTATTATTAAATTTTATGATATATGAACAAATTTAACTTAGTCTCATTATTAATTTTGATCTAGAAAAAGAATTAATCTTGAGATAAATTGAATTTAGTTTATGAACACTTTTAATAAAAGTAATTCTTTTTCTGTAGTTACTTTATTGAAAATTAAATTTCTTTTTATTATTAGTTTTCTATCAATTTTATTTAGTAAATTTACAGACTCTATAATTTGGTGAGATAGATAGATAAATTAAATTTGGAGGTTCCTATAAGTTATGAATTAATAAAAATAAAAATATTTCCTATTATATTTTTCATAATTAATCGTTAAATTTGAATGGAAATTAATGAATAAGAAGATTGTATTTAGTTAAAGAAGAATGTAAATTCATCAGCAATATTATTAGTATCTTATTAAGGAACATGAATGGAAAAAAGATAGGGCTCTGTATGAATAAAAGATATAATTACTGGAATTATAATTGGAAGATTACAAAACAAGAGAAATAAATTAAAAGAAACTGAATGATACTATAACATAGGCCATAGATATATCAGGTAAAACTTAAGTATGATTTCATCTTTAAATTTTAAAGTAAAAAAGTTATTCTGATTTTCAAAAATCAATGGAAGTATAATTTTCAAACAATAAAAAATATTAAGATTGTGTAACCAAATTAGAGGAGAAAGTAAATTTTATTTATAATATCTAGCTTAGATGTTTAAATGAATAATTAAATGATAAAGAAAATTAATTTAAAGATCTTGAAATATTATAATAAAAATAGCAAATTACAAATGAACATAAAATCTTAACTTTAGAGTAGGACAAATAATATTTGAATTCGGAAGTTAGTACATTAAAAGATTAACTATAAAAAATTGAAGAAAATTATAAATCTAAAGAGTAATTACTCAAATTGTAATGTGAATAAGAGATATAAAAAATAAAAGATAGTTCTTTTAAAGATATGTAGGAGAAGCAATCTGATTATGATTAAAGATACTAATAATTAGCTTAGCTGTATGAAAAAGAAAAGGATCAACTACAATAAAGATTAATAAAAAGTTAAAATACAATTAAAAAATATTAAGATCATATAGAATCCAATTAGGAGAATTAGTAAATGCAATAAAAATATGAAGATGAAATAGCAGAATTAAAATAATAGATTTAGGAATAACAGATATAATTTTAAGAGGAAAGAAATATGTTGAAAAAATAGATTGAAGATTAAATAACGTAAAACTACAATTTATTATTATAGTATTTAAAATAATTGTGATACTAATTCAAAGAAAAAAAGTGTAGAAATTGTAAAACTTAGAAATTCTATGATTTCTTAAGATAGTCCTATTTAATGTAAGAGCATTCATATTTCTTAACCTGAAAACAAATAGTCTATATAATAGTCTAAAATTTAAGCAAATTCTATAAAGAAATCTAACGAAAAATAAAAATAATAAATTTTTAAAAATAATTTATCTTTTGATAAAATAAAACCTAATAATTAAGATACTATTCCAATGTCTATTGATGAATATAATAATAAAATGACTAAAAAATCAAAATCATAATCAACTAATTCATTACAACAAAATACTAATATAAATTAATATTTATAAGAAGCATGTATTTTTAAAGATGAAATAGATAATGGAGATGAATTTATAAAACACAAGATGTCACATTAATTGACTACAAGATGCAACAATGAATTAGAATAAATAAGATCATATTCATAATAAGGAAACACTAAAAATCCTTTGTAATCAGCTGCCAATCTTAGTAAAATGTTAGGATAACATGATTATTGTAATTTAAAGTAAGGTACTTAAATTTCTACTTAATAAAAAACTCATAATACATCATTTTCACATTTCAAAGTACCTGCATTTACTTAAAGTTAATTAAACAATTTGAAACATAGTTTATATTAATAACCATGGACAACACTAAGGAATAATGACTCTCATAGCAATCATATTTAATCTATAAAAGCAAGATATAATGGCTAAGAGGATTCCATTTAAAATGATTCTGACACTACAAAAAATGTAATATTTTTAATAGCATTAGAATAAAGAGAATCAATATCCTCCAAAAAGTGTGCATATTAATAATGAGATTAAATTTTTAATAGGCAAATTATTATAAGCTAAAGGAAGATTGTAATCTGAATTGGAGAATACCTAAAAGTCATGTAGATTTAGGACTTGAATCAATGAGTTAAAAAAATATAATTTACTATATTAATAAATTCTTATTTAATAAATAACAAAAAATATTAATATAAGAAGAATCATTTCTTTTCCAAAGCTTATTTGAATTTATCTTCAATTATATCGCAAATTTGTGATAAACATTTTAATCCATCATTCATTACTTTTTCTTTTGTCTCATTCACAGTCTATAATCGTAGATTCATCTTATTTTCACTAGGATGAGGTAAACTATAACCACAAAATTCAACATTTGGTTAATTTGCTAAAATATAACGTAAGGAATTTCCTAGTGTGTGATCTTCATCAAAAAATACAAAGGTGCCATTGAATGGATCAGAATGTTCCTATTTTTATATAATAATATTAATAAATACTTGAATTTCCATTCCTTTTGCAGATTATGCCATTATGATTGGCTTGCTTAATTCTTCTTCTTCAATATTGATATCTTGATCTTCTGATTCACTAGAATTCATATATTAATTTTTTATTATTAGATTAATTATTTTTCCATTTAATTCAATATATTTATAATGTAGGACGGAATATTTGTCTCTATTATGTTGCCTGCTTTCGTAGTCAAAAACGAAAATTAAATTGTAAATATACATTCTATTTGGCAAAGAATTAAATCTTAAAATAAATACTTTGCATCTCTTCTTAATCATATGAAATATTTGAAATTCCATCAAAGTTTGGAAAGGAGTTTGGAGTTAAATTGATATAAAATTGTAATAGTAACTACCAAATAAATTAGCATTAAATCTTCAAGATATAGAACAATTGATAGAGGAAAATAGATAACTCAATGCATCATATTAAAAATGTAAAGAATCCTTATAAACTCTTAATTGTGAACTTGAAAAAATAGTAAATGATCCTTTGATTCAATCAGAATCAGAAAAAATAAAATACCAAACAAAAAAACTCAAAAAAGTAAAAGAGGAAAATAAAAGACTTCGATAACTTTTAAAGTGCTAAATTTCTTAATATCTTAGATCCTATCTTGATAATAGTGATAATAGAAGAATGGAAACACATGCCAAAGTTGAGTTACTTAAGGAGGAACTTAATTCATTAGTACAAGTAAAATAATTTACTATCGTTATCATAAGGAATTTGCACAGTAAGAACAACATAAGAAATAAAATGATATTTTAATATCAAATTGATTTAGAGTATACAATTGAATCTTTTCTTTTTTTGATTCATTTGAAATATTATTGTCATATAATTCTCAATTTATTGTCTATAATATTTAAAAATAACAGAAATGGAGAATGATAAATAATCTTAATTTGAAGATCATATATTATACAGATTTACCTTACTAGAATTTAAAGGCAAAGGTGCATATGGAGTAGTATGGAAAGCACAAGATAAATAAACTAAATAAATTGTTGCTTTAAAAAAAGTGTTTAAATAATGATATCGCTTAGGTATTTGATGCTTTTCACAATAAAACTGATTCATAAAGAACATTTAGAGAAGTAATCTTTTTGGAACAAGTATCAAAAAATGCAAATATCATTAAATTACTTTAAGTGATAAAAGCATAAAATAATAGAGACTTATACATGGTCTTTGAATACATGGAAACAGACTTACATAAAGTATATAAATAAAATAAAATTAGGTTATAAGAGCAAATATACTAGAACCAATTCACAAAAAATATGTTGTCTATTAATTATTAAAGGCAATTAAATTTTTGCATTCAGGAGACATTATTCATAGAGATTTAAAACCAGCAAATCTATTAATAAATGCTGATTGTATAGTAAAGTTAGCAGACTTTGGATTAGCTAGAACAGTGAATACTTCAACTGATGATGATGGTAAATATAAAATTAGAATTTTAACAAGTTCCCATATTAACCGAATATGTGGCTACAAGATGGTATAGAGCACCAGAAATACTTTTAGGTTCATAAAAATACTCAAAAGCTGTAGATATGTGGAGTATAGGATGTATATTGGGAGAGATGATTCTAGGGAAGGCAATATTTCCTGGAACTTCAACAATGAATCAAGTTGAAATGATATTAGAAATTTTGGGTACTCCAACAGAAGAAGATATCAAGTCAATTGCAGCCCCTTTGGCAAAACATATATTAGATAACTTTTAATATGTGAAACCAAAAAACTTTAAAACTGTTTTTAGTTAAGAAAGTGATGATACTTTAAGTTTCCTTAAAAATTTATTAGTCTTTAATCCTTAAAAAAGATTGACTGTAGAATAAGCATTAGCTCATCCATATATGACTGAATTTGCAGGTTCAGAGGAAGAAACAGTAATAGGTAAATGATTTAACTAAATATTACTAGATTTTCCAATCTAAACTTTTATGGATGACAATGTATAATATAGTATAGAAGAATATATGACAGCACTTTATTAGCATATTAATCAGAAAAACACATAATAAATTTAACAATAAAATTGGTTTAGTTCACATTAATCTCCTACAAATGCAAGCAAACCTTCAACTACAATTTAGTAATCAACTACTCCTAATAGTGCCTTAGATAAAAGAAAAAAAAAAGTAGATTCTATTGAAGGTTCTAATAACAATTCAGAAAATAAATAAATTATAAAGTAAGAAGTCAAGAAAAAGGTAAGTGAAGACAATCAAAACTAGAAGATGAGTGCTTTTGAAAAGTTTAAATCAATTGAAAATATGATAAAAATGCAGAAAGCCAAATTGGGAACAAGTAATGGTTAAATAACAGTATAAAATAGTTCTAAATTATAATATGGCAATAAATCAGTAAATATAACAAGGGCTGAAAGTTTAAAAAAGAAAGAGGCTTCTTGTGTATTATATTTTGTTGATTTTATAGGAATTATTAGTTCCAAGTCCAGCTGCAAAATCTAAAATTTAAAAAATTGTTAGTTAAAATAACTTTAAGGATCCCTAAAAAATATCAACTGTAAAATCTCAATCAAAATTACCTAAACATGAAAGTCAACATGATAAATTCTTGAATAAGAAAACTTATTTATAATACATTTTAAGTGGGAAAGCTAAACTTTAAAAATGATTTTATAATTTACATTTTATGATAATGGTTGAATATATAGTTGTTAGATAAATAAGAGAGTTCTTACTCATTTTAATAAGTTCATAGAATAAATTAATGATAAAAATATCAATACATTACATCAAAGAAGGAAATATCTCTAAAAAATTGTCTATATTTTAAAATGATATTTAATTTCTCCATATGATTTCAAAAGAAAATAAAAGAAATCAATCTTTTGTATTCCAATAATAACATAGAAGATATATATAACCTTAAGATAATTCTTAAAAAATAAAAAATAAAATTTTATACTCTTTCTTGTTTTTCATTTTAAATTTTTAATTTCAGACACAAGATCATATTCTCCATTCAGCAATTTTTTTCTGAATTCAGCATTTCTGTCTATCAATTTTACAACACATTTAACTTTATCCATATAATTCTGTACTGATTATTTGTTAAGATCATAAATTGTTTATTCAATTTTTTTTGACCATTCCACCTAATCTTCACCTGTCTATTATAAGAAATATTTCTTTAATCCTTCTACTGCCTTTTTTCTTTTATCATCCTCAACAGGTTCACCATTTCCATTTTAATTATCATTATGTTATTATTTGGTACTAAGTGAAGTTCCATTTTTATGCTAAATTGGTTTAATTTCTTTTTTCTCTTGTTCTTATCTGATTTTTTTTTAGATTATAGGTTCTTCAGGTTTGATCTGTTTTTATTTTTATATAATTTTTTGTACGTCTTTCTTAGACTCATTTTTATTTATATCATCTGTGACAGCTTGATCATTTGTTAAAATTAATTATTTCCATTATTTCACTAATTTTCTACATATTTTTATTGCCTTTGAATATTTTTCCTCATCATCTTCTGTGTATTTTTTCTGTCCTATACGTACAATGCTTTTTGTTATCTCACTATCAATTAATGCTTAAGTCTCAATATTACCCTTATAAATTTAAGCAATTAATTTATAAGATTTTGAAATTTGATTTTAAGAAAATTTCTTGAGTTCCTATTTAATTTCAGATAACTATTCTGCATTTAACTTCATTTAATTAAATATTTATTTGATTTCATTGTAAAAAAAATAAGTATAAATATACGTGTTAATATATTAATTTTTATGAAAAAAAATAACAATATTCTCTAAAAGAATTTAGAAGAAGAAAACATTTTAAAATAAGATGAGTTGTTAGATAAAGTACAAAAATTGAAACATGTATCCTTAAACATACAAAATTATCTTAAAAATGAAAAACCTTCTCTAGATAAATTAAATAGTGATTATGATAAATCTATCGATATGGTTAAGAAATCAATAAATGGAATTGGCAGTATAAATCATAATTAATATTCTAGAATTATTAAAATCATCATTCGGATAGAATACTTGTTTCTTGATTTGTGTTGTTTTTATGGTGATTTTTATACTTTATTTATTTTGAATTAATAATATAGAAAATATATTCATAAATGAATTTCATTTAAAAACATCCCTAATATAATTATATATATTAATATTATTATTTGAAATAATTTTCGATTGATATTTATAAAACTCAAAAAAAGAATACTTTTAAGAAATAATTTAAAACATCCATTTAAGAAATACAATTTATGAATCCTTATATAAAAATCATAATTAAATATGTTTAAATTAATTCAAAGAGCTTGTTTCAGGTATGCAGTTGCTAGCAGCAAGGCTGAAGCTGAAATAACATCAGTACCAGGTATTGATTATTGAAAGGTCTAGGACATAAACCTCCCTCTTTCGAAGATACTGTCTAAGGAAAATATGCTGGTGTACTTTTCTCTACTGCATCTTAAAGGGAAGCTCTTCATTTAGTACTTTAGGATATGAAGTACTTCAAAGAATTAGCTGAAAAGAGTCCAGTATTTGTAGGATTCTTATTAAACTCTGCATATAAGAGAAATCAATAAAGAAATGTAATATAAACATTAACAAAAGTAAAGAGATTTTGATTTAAGTATAGGAAGGATTTCATGAAGTCACAATAAATTTATTAAATACTATGATAGACAGTCAAAGAATTTCATTTTTGACTAAGACAGCAGAAAAATATATTGAATATTATAGAATTTTTAATAAAGAAGAAAATATTACAATAATATCATCAGAAACATTATCTGAAGAATAAAAGTATGCAAAATATGAAAATTATGTAGATCCCAAGTTGTTGGAGCGTTAAAGGAATCCAACCCTAATGTGCAATTCTCTGTATAATATAAGGTTGATCCATCAATTTTGGGAGGTTTATAAATGTATTCTGGCAACAAATTCTTAGATTGTTCATTGTTATCAAGAGTTAATAGATTGAGATCAGAGTTGTAGAAGTTGAGCATTTGATTAACAATAAAATAATAAATATATTATTATTATAAAACATGGACTGTCTAAAGGATCCAACTAATGACAGATATGTAAAAACACTTAAGCCACCTCCTCATCGTCCATTGGCTAAAAATTTGATGTTTCCTGATAAATTAAAGAGTATGAGAAATATGTAAAATTAATTAGATAAACCTGATTGGAAGTTGTTAAAGGATCATCTTTAAAAAGAGGGAAGAGTTGCAAAAGAGGAATTATTCAAATTAGTAGCAGATTGCAATAAATTATTGAGTAAATTGATTATTTGATAATTAGAAAATGAAGGAAATGTACTTTATTTGTAAGATCCACTTACTGTTGTAGGTGATATCCATGGGTATTTGTATTATTAAATGAAGACAATATTATGATTTGCTTAAATTACTTGAACCAAAGGTTGGAGGTAATCCTGAAACAACAAAGTAAAAGAATTATTATCAATTAAATTAAGATATTTATTTCTCGGAGATTTTGTTGATAGAGGATCATATTCAATTGAAGTAGTAATTTTACTTTATGCAATAAAAATAAATTATCCAAATACTGTATACTTTTTACGTGGCAATCATGAATGCAGATAATTGACTGCTTTTTTTAATTTCAAAGAGGAATGTAATTCATAATGTAAACTTTAGGTTTGTATAAATATGATTAAGAAACTTATGAAATGCTTATGGATTCTTTTGATTTGTTTCCATTATCATGCATAATCAATTCAAAATTCATAGCTGTTCATGGTGGTATATCACCTGATTTAAAATCTGTAACTCATTTTACTAACATAAAAGATTGAAGACCTAAAAAAACTGGATCGATATCATGAACCACCTAGAAGTGGATTATTTTGTGATCTTCTGTGGAGTGATCCTGTAGATTAAGATTAAGGCAATTTAGATGGGTAATGGAAAGGGAATGAAGTAAGAGGATGTAGTTGGTTTTTTGGAAATGAAGCCAGCAATAAATTTTTATAAAGAAATAATCTAATAAGTATTATAAGAGCTCATGAAGTTAAATCATACATTTTAATAATAGGCTCAACTTGATGGCTACAAGATGCATAGATGGAATGGAGGCTAAGATTTTCCTGTTGTTATTACAATATTTAGTGCTCCAAATTATTGTGATGTTTATAATAATAGAGGTGCAGTTATTAAATTTGAAGTAAATCTTCTTTAAAATTAAATTTAGAATAATACTTTGAATATACAATAATTTTAATATACTCCTCA
>JPFL01000027.1:296800-353809 GCA_000733385.1 Paramecium biaurelia | reverse complement strand
TTATGCCTTACTATTAAAGCAATTAATATAGAAGTATTCATCTAAACATCAAACATTATAACCTAAAGCTATTTTCGATCACTTATAATAAACTTTAAGCAAAAAGAATTCATATGGTAAAAGTGAATTTAAGCATTTCATGTTAACTAAATATTTGATCTATTCCTACATTGATTTTTAGAACTTATTAAATGTTATACTTGTAGATAGAAAAACTGAAGATTCAGAATATTTAACCTATGTCTTATTGAAGAATCTGTATTCATTCTCAAATTATATAGTAAACCTGAAAATGTTAAATTAGTTAGCAATTCAATCAAAAATGATCTATAAAATTTAACACCAAGAGTATTTTGCATTTTAGTTAAACTCCAATAATTAAGTCAAAAAGGATAGTTTTAATGGGATAAATATCTTTAGGAATAAGTCTTTGATAGACAGAAATTCCACAAACTCCTAGAATAGGCCAATGATTAATTTCCGAAGAAACAACTTTTCTATTAATACTTAGCTATATATATGGGAAAGGTATGATATATTATTTTATATTTATAGTTTAGCCAATCTTAAGAAAATTAAAAAATATATGCTGAGTTCTGGGAATACTTATTTTAACAAGAGGACTTAAGAAAGTTAAACTATATAATTTTATCAATTTTTAAACATTGCCTAAAATCAACCACCATCCCTCTATCTCTAATGAGAAATTAATAATTAATTGAATTATGGTATAGATAATTTGGAAATTCAAATTCAGTTATGAAAAGATTAGCAAATAAGATTGAATAATACTTGACTTAAAGAGATGTCTCTTTTGAAGATATTGTTTATCTGAGAAATATATATGGTTATAGAATTCATCCTAAAAATGGAATTGCATAAAAAATATTATCTAAATTCACAGAAGATGAAATAGATCAATATTTTGAGAATATGAAATAATAAGAACAATCTTCTACCGATCCAATCAATAAACTCTATTATTTAAATGAAATATACGTTCTTGCTACTGTAAGTAATACTAATATTAAAATTATTACATCTATGATAAAATATATTTATGAAATTGGTTGCATTAATTTTGAATAGATTTATGAGCAGTTAGACGATGAGTCAAAGGAAGCATACCAATTTGAAGAAATAAAGAAAAAGTTTTTAGATTAATGTTAGAGTTTCTTTTATTCACTTATTGGAAAAGTAGCTACTGTAAATATTATAAATTATATATAGAATGTTTAAGAATTTGATCAATTAACAAAGTCCATTTTGAAATAACTTTAAAAATCAGATTTAATTAAATAATATAAATAGATTACTGCCAAATAACCTAAAGAGTGTATCAAGCATTTAGTCAATACAATCCTTATGTTTTCATTTCTTAATGAAGAAGAAGGATTATAAATTTTGGAAGAGTTTCAACATATTGCAGGTGAAATTTAAGATGAAGAACCATAAATTAAAAAAAAAGTAAAGACTAATCCAGAGAAGGCAAAAGTAGTATTAACTGAAGTATTTATTTAATTGTTAACTAAATCTCCATGTAAGATTATAATCTATATATAGAATTCTTAAGAGATGCTGTTAATTAGTGCTGTAAATCACTTGAATTTACTACAGAATGTTTAGAGATTCTACTTGATGTATTGCTGAAGGAAGACCATGATTATATTGCAGAGATGCAACAATAAGAATTAGATGATGAGGAAGGTGGAGATGAAAGCTTAGAAGAAGAAGCAGAAAATTAATGATGTTCATATATTAGTTGTTGTACAATAATTTTAGATTAAAAAAAAATATTTTGTCATCTTATTGTTTTAATAAATTAATTAAATTAGATTTGTTAAATTTATTAAATTATTTTGAGAATTCAAACCATCTAATATCATATGTATTTAATTAACTTAAGAGGTAAACTAAGTATTTTTGTTTTGAATATAGATAATGCAGGAAAAGTAACAATCTTTAAGCAATTTCAAATATGGATATATAAATTTAATAGGTACAAATACAAATTAAAATAGAATTTGTGGAATGTAGAAACTCAAGAGAATAAAATTGAATACTTCTATAAATTATTGGATGAATAAGAACTTAATAAAGTGTGTTCCCTTTTATTTGGCAATAAATTGGAGTTAATTTAACCCTTACCAAAATTGATTAATTATAATAAATTCTGCCAAGACTTCGTAAGATTTATAAGTAGTAGCGGAATTGTTCATAAAACAATTAATAATAAATGAAATCAAAATGTTATAATATATAAATTATCAATTTAATTTTTAGTACTTTGCTTATAAGTCTCTTTTTAATAGAATAGTTTTAAATAAATCACTCCATAATTTCATTAATTCTTTTTTTTTATTAATTTTGTTCTTTTCTGCTATTTCAATTTTGAATTATTCGTAAATTTCTATAATTTTATCATAATCTTCATTAAAAATCAAATAACCACATTTTTAAGCAAACATTTTACCATTTTAAGAATCAAATCCATCTACTGCTTCAATAAATTTGATATTGTTCTTTGCCAACAAATGCTTGATTCCTTACAATCTAACTAGTCTAGTACCTTTTGGAGGTGGAAAAGAAAATGTCTAATTAATTAGAATTATATACTTCATAATTTCCATAAGCATTTGCTGGCAAATTTCCATCATTTTCTTTCAAACTTGATTTAATATCATCAGTCTACCAAATTGCATATAAAGCAGTAGTTTTAGTCTTATCAAATTTCTAGCCAACCTCTTTGATAGGTTATTAATCAAGTTTAACTTCTCTTAAATATCCTCTCCATCTATCTCTAGAGTGTAGAAATATTACATCATTTTATAAATAAATATCTTCATCTTTGAATTTAACTCCAGTTGGTCTTGCATCTGGATGTATCATCTAATATTGTGAAAGTTATGATGCAAGAGCATAAAATTAATTATATTTAAAATCCTTCTCATTCTTATAATAACCTGGTTCTGGTACAATTATATTTGCACTAACAGGTTCATTCACTAATTATTAAAGTCCTTTGTATATTAATTCTAATATACTAATATTTAAATACTTGCATTATAAGCTAATTGTTTGAACCATCTTTCAAGAAATAATTGCCATCTTTGAATTATAAAATTGTAAGAATATCTTTATGTTACATCTACAAAATGAGTATTTTCAAATAATCTGTTTATATGAAAATTGTGATCTTTAAATGTTAAATCTTAAGCGGCAATAATAAAATGACTGAAGCTATTATGAAGTTTTGTTTTTATAATATTTATATCCATTAACACAAACTTATCTGATATAGGATCAAATGGAATCCATTAATTTTATTTAGAATCATAAAATTCAAGCCAAATATTTTAATTATATTTTTAAATATCTTAATTAATTTATCTTTCAATTTGTTTATTTTTATTCTCTTTTTTTTTTGGTTTTTTTAATTCCTATTAGAGTTCCAACAAATTTTAATTCTCATTCTATTCTTATTGTTTTTATAAATCTTATGATAATTTTAATACTTTATCTTTTTAATTAGATTTTTAATAAATAAACTAATTTAAAGACTCAATATTTTCTGATTAAGTAATAAATTATGAATTTAATTCAAATATTGTTTTTATATTTTATTCTATATCTTCATTCTCTTATTCAGTTTACTTTATTGTACGAATCTTAAATTTTAATTCTAATCCTAAAAATCCTATATCAAATGCTCTTACTAATCTTACATTCAATCCATAATACTTGCATAATTACCCAAAAGTTATTATATATTCTGAAGGGCTTAAAATGGAAATTTAATTACCTTTAGAAAATTGATTTTTTAATGAAAAAGTCAGGGCAAAACCTTAGAAAAGAGCGGATACTTATTCTTATAAATTTTAGGCTTAATTTAGATTAGTTTCAATCATTTCTATAGTTGGAAATACAAAATTAGAAAATTTGAATGCAAATTCAGTTTAATTGTTCAAAATTTTATGATCTAGAAATAATTTAAATAAATGGATAATAAGAATAGTTCGTATTTCATTTGATGGAACAAAATTTTTCTTTTTAGGTTTTTATTCTATCTTTTTTTATTCCTTTCTTTGAATTTTTTCTTATAATACCAATAAATCATCTGGCAATCCTTCTTCTAAAATTTCAAAGTCATCTTATATATGTGGTACAATCTTCTTTAATTGATTAATTCTCTCAACAAAGTCATCTTCATCTTAAATAGAATGTTATGATATTTCCTCTGATTCATGATTGATTTCAAAAGAATCATCCATTATTAAGGAAATTGTTTATTAATTATAATAAAACTCTTTTACTTTTTTAAAATGACAAGTCTCAAGAATATATAATCTAGATATTAAATAAAATAGTATATAATTTACTAAAAATTCAAATTTTAGTTAGAGAATATAAAATTTAAAAAATGAAAAAATATTATAATATAGTTAATTAATAATTAATAATATGGGAAATAAACCCTCAGTGAATCAAAGTAAATTTTAGAGATAAATGACAACTAATGACAAATAATTTAAAAAAGACTAAAGTTAATCTAATGTTATTGCTCCTTATAGAGAAGGAACAACTTTAGCTGTAGAAAGTAAATTGAAGGCATATTTAAAAAATGCAAATGAAGGAGAAGATTTAGATGATGATAATTAAGGAGGACGAAATAAATTATAATAATTTAAGGAAGACTAACATAATGTAGAAAATATTCAAAAGGAAATTATTCATTTAGAAGAAACAGTCTTTTCAAAAGAGAAATTACAAAGAGTTCGAGAAGATTTTGAGTCATATTCTAAAGAGAATAAAATGAGTAGAAAAAAATTACTTGAATATTTTGGAATGGCAGAGTTAGATAATAAAAGACTTGGAAATAGGATTTTTTAATGTGTTAAATCAACATTTTCCCAGAAAAAAACAGGGTATATTAATTACTATCGATGTGATTTAGACCATTCTTAGATTATGCCAAGTTTCTAAAAGCTATTTCAATGTTATCTTAATAAAATGATGAGGGGAGATTAAGATTTTTGTATTCTATGTTTGATATGAATTTAGAAGGTAGTATAGAAAAAGATGAAATGTATAATTTAATGATGATGTTTTTAGAAGTAATTAATGAAATAATTCATTAGGGTATGATGTCGATCAATTATGAGAATTAAGATTTGAATGATTTAAAATAAAGAATAAGTGAATCACATGACAGATAAATTGAACTTGCATTAGAGGAGATTGTCAATGAAATTTATTAAAATCATGCATCTAAACAAAATGTTTTAAGTTATGATGATTGGAGGAATTGGTTGATGGAATAGGAAGGTATTTAAGAAATTTTAAAATTTAATCCACATACTGATTTTTAGGATTGAGAGAATTCTTTATTAATTTGAATATCCTTATATTTTAAATCCCTATAATTTACTTACGTATTCATTTATTTAAATGGTTGCTTAAATAGTATAATATTTCTTAAGTACTATTAAATAATTAAATAGAGATGTAAAAATTAAATAATTTGTATATATTATTATATTTATATATTTAAACTAAAAGAAATGGATGATATTTTTAAAGGCCATACTGCAAAATCTTAAGATTTCTATACAAAAATAATGAAGAGTTCAGCCACAGTTGCATGGGAAGTCAAAAGAAAAATATCCAAAAAATGTGCTTTCACTTTTAACCCTTTAAAAGTTCCTATCAGAAGCAAATGTTGTAAGACATTAAAATGTGTTTATGAATCAGAAGTTCTTTAGTTTATACTATAGAAATATTTTGATGAGAATGACACATTTTATTGTATTTAATGTGGAGAAGAAATTAATAAATAAAATCTATTTTTTGATTCAGAATTATCCAAAGCACTAAGACTTAAAGGAGTCTGCTATTTGAAGAATAATACTCAATAATAAAATTCATAAAAATAAAATTATATGATTGTTAATAAAGATGAATAATAAGTTAAATCAACATTAGATATGTTGGATGAAAGCTAATATCCACTAATTGAAAATTAAGAAAACCAATAGCTATTATAAATATTAGCATTAAATGTTTACAAATAGAGAATGGAAACTCTGCATTTTTTAATGAACTAAGAGAAAGAATTGAGTCTATAAAAGTATGCTAAATAAGAATTTAGTCAAGAGAGAGAAAATATTGATAACTGGTTTAAAAGTATCTGAAATTCTAGAAACCTAAAATCAAATTGAATATGAAATTCTATAAAAACATAAAATTTGATATCAATAATTCATATAGATTTTCAAACCTTTCAATTTTTTAAAATATATATTAGTATTTAAACTAATGATATATAGTAATCTATTAATGGTTCTAAGGATTCATAAAAGTTAAAAATAAAATATATTTAGTTATTTTTATTTTCTATTATGCAAGAATTTTGTTAAGATTAAAATGAAAAATGCTTAATCTGTTTCGAAATCAAAAATTAACCTTATTAAATGACAAATTGTTAACATGAATTTTGCAAGGTTTGTTTAAAGGAATTCTTTGAATAAAAAATTGATGAAAAAAATATAGATGAATTTACATGTCCTCTTTGTTAAAAATGCACAGATGAGAAATTAGTTTTAGAAATTATTGATTAAAATCATTTAGAAAGATATAATGAATATAAAAAGGAAAAATACTAATTTTAATAACAAAGAAGGGAAATGTTAAAGTTTTATATTTAAAATAAAAGAACCCTTAAACTTTGCAGATGTCCTTGGTGTGAATAAATATTTCATAGAGCTGAAAATGGATGTAATTATATAAGATGTCATTCACTTGAATGTTAGGGTAAGAATACTTTTTGTGCATAATGTGATGTTGCTTTAACCGATGATGATCATGATAGGCATTATGAAAATAATAATGCATTTAAAGGAAAATGTAGAATTTTAAGAGATGGAGTTTGGGTAGATAGATCAACAATATTTAATTGAATTTATTCTAAAATATTATAATTAATCATTTATTATAGAAAACTTTAATATTTCTATTAAAATTTATAACTATGAATATTTTATATATACCTTATTACTTGCAGATCAATATTTAAAGATCTATATATTAAACAAAGATTTATTGACAAATTGGTATATAAATACAATAGTTTAATAAAATTTTAGATATTGTGAAAGTTGTTTTTATTTGTATTTTAAATCTAATATTTTAATTCAAAATGTTAATCTAAGAAGTAATATAATAAATTATTAAGAATTCATTTATAAATTTATTATAAAAACATCTAAAAAAATATGGAAATGTTATCATTTTTACTTTGATTTAAGAATGTTGAATTGTCTTACGGTGGAATTTGATTTAATCACAAAGGATTGGGTTTTTTTCCTAGATAATCTTATTTCATCAGGGATCTAAGTTTAGATCTTTTCAAATTGAATTATATCTTTGGAACTAAAAGAAGGTCCAATAAATTTTTCAGTGTTGTATTATGTGAGTTTTAGTGAAGGATTTTAATTCTATTGCAAATTATTATTTCTTGGACTCTAAATAGAGAGTTGACTTCTAGGAGAGGAAGTACTAAAAGTCAAAGTTTTAGATTATTTAATTCTTCTAGCAATTTATTGGTTTGAGAATAAAGATGGTTTTTTCATTTATACTTATTTTAATTTAGCTAATTATTCCTATATAAACCATTAATGATTTAAACACTGATGAGATGTCAATCTTTCTTCAGGGTTTGCTTAAAGTGTGCCAGTAATAAAATCAAGACCAAGAGAACTTAGGTTAATTGAACTGAAATCAACATCACCCTCAATATTTTATTACAATCTAGTATCACCATCAAATGGTAGTGTTCCAGTCATTAAAATATATAAAATTACTCCAATGCTAAATACATCGACTTTTAAATCGTAATTCTGATGAAGTAAGATTTCTGGTGCAATAAAACCAGGGGTACCACAACAAACATAATCATAGTTATTTTCTGGATCATAGAAATCAGCCAATTAAAATTTCATTATACAAAGTGTTTCAATATTATCAACAATTCTAAAACCAATATTATCAGGTTTTAAGTCTCTATAAATAATGTTCTTAGAATGTAAATAACTTATTGTCTTGACTAATCTATAAATAATTTTAACAGCTTAATCTTCTTGAAAACAGTTCTCTCTGGCAATATAATCCATTAGATTACCTCCTATAATTAATTCTAGTATGACAACTACTTATTCACTATTTTCAAAGATCTCATATAATTTAATCGCAAATTCAGATTAAAGTCTTCTGTGAATAGAAATTCTTTTTAATAATGCAACTCTATCAGCCTCATCAATTAAACTTTATTTTTAATAAATTTTGACTGCATATTCATTTCCATCATATTTATTTATACCTTTATAAACCTACATGGGATATAGTGAAATTTTTACATCAGAGAATTAACCCTTTGCGATTTTCTTTTTAACAAAATATGTTGCATTAAAATCGCATTGTGTAGTAAAGCGTTTAAGGTAGCCAAGCCATGATTTGGCATCACAAAAGAATTCAATAATGTCGAAACATTTTATGAGTCTCAAGGCTGAACCAAATTTAGAATGATAAAAAGGTTCAATTATAGCATTCTCTATATCAATCCATTTAATTTTACCCTAAAATAAAGTATAGTAAAATGTTCTACCTTTTTTGTTTCATAAAATAAATAGTTTTCAACACTTTTAAGTGTTTTAGACTTTACTACTCCTTGTTGATTTATAAATTTAACTTCATCAGAAATGATTTGGTTAGTAATATCAATAGGAATTGGAGATTTGAACCATTGCATTGTTGAATAGGAAATTTAAAAGAATGACTTACTGTGTTTATATTCAGAACTAAGAAAAGGTTGAGAATTAAATTTACTTGGGATTAAGATCTTTTATCATTTTAATTGCTTGATTACTAAATTAATTAACTAAATTTGATAGTACTTCATACTGATATTTGAGAATTAATCACACTTTATAATTACTAACAAATAAATTATAACTAATTGATTATTAATACAAATAAAGAACATCAAATTAATATTAACTTAAAAATGTTTTGCATTAAAAAAAATTATATAATAATTTTGATTGGAATTATCCAATTAAAAAATTGATGTATTGTGTACACAATGAATGTCAATTGTATGTCACAAAGTTAAGAGAAAAGGGTAATAAACAATTCCTTTGATGACTCTTTTGTGTAATATATGTTATAAAATAAATTAATTAAAATATAGAATAAGGATGGACGTATTTTTAATAATAATCTCCTGTATAATAGCTGTTCTGTTGCTGGGAATCAACGTTTATATACTAGCCTTATATTGTCATCGTATAACATTCATCTGATATATATTTAGCATCTGATTCAGGATTTGGAGCTTCTTTATATTGTAAAATATTAGTAGTACTTGGTTTCACCTTGGCATGGGGACAAATCCTATTAGTATCTGCAGACATATCAGCATCTAAGTATTATGATAAATCATTTAGGGGTGTTTTTACTACTGAAGGGGATACCATGATGATTGTATGGTATGTTATATACTGTACAATTCTTGGAATGGTAGCATTTTTAATCCCATGTGCATAATTTTTTTATGAAAGTGATGAGGATAAGCCAATAATAAAACGATTATTAGAAGTTATGTGTTATGAATTCATATTATTGGGTGTACTATTGACTTTATTATTGGTTGGATTTACATATCTTGGAACTGCAAGGATACCTGTTCATACAATCACTTAAACATTTAATAGTTAGGTTTCAGCTACATATCCTATTGTATTGAGTAATTATGCTTTCAATTAAGTATCATATGTATTTCAATTAGATTGAAAGTAATACTAATGTAGAGATTTCAGTATCCTTTCCTGTGTTTTTAATGGGATTTTTGGCATTTATTGGATGGTTTTTATTGGTATTATTTGGTGGAGTTGGTCTCTCTGCATTGCCTATAGATTTGATATAAGAATATATAAATAGGCCTAAATAGCTCAAATCTTCTGAAGCTATGGAAAAAAAGTCGAGATTAAAGAAATAAGCAATTGAATTGATCTAATTTGGTTAATAAATCAAAGAGGAAGAAAAAGAGTTAGCTTTAGTCAATGGATTTATGGCAGAAAGAAAAGTCAAAAATTAAATTAAATAAAAGGCTAAAAAGTTTTAGACTGCTACTTAAGCTCTAGAAAATGAATACGAAATATTTAAATTAGAATTAAAATATTTAGATATCAATCCTATTGTTTGGATTTTCAAATTAATTTTAGGAATTATATTCATAATTTTGTCATTGTTATGGATTTTGTAAATGTATTACTTTATTTGTTATTAATAGATTATTGTATATGTTAATTAAAATCAATGGATTTCCTGCATATAGTTTTTTGAATAAGATGTTCATTTATTTAGAGGGAACAGTGATGTCATTTATTGGAACTATTTTGTTAGCAATCTTTACCTTATATTTATTGGGTTGTACTTATAAGGGTAACTTGAAGTTTGGACTCAGAATTCCTTTCCTTTTCACAATTTATCCTATGAAAATAAATGAGACTTTCATGAATAGTTTCCTTTTCAATGCAAATCTATTACTCATTACTTCTGTTGCTGTTACTCAATTTAGCATACAAGCCTTTTCAGAATACACTTAAAATTCATAAATAGCATTAATGTTTTTAGGCTAGATTTAATATTTATATTTCTTTACATGGTTCTTTGATTATAATGTGTTTGTAATTGCCTTACTTTCTTGGACTGGGATAGTTTTAATATATTTGCTTGTAAGGAAACCACCAACACCTTATGCATTATTAGAAATTGAAAAAAGGAAGACATAGGATTTTGAATTATAAAAAAAATGAATAATTTATTACACTGCTTAGATAATAGCAATATGATATTCTTAAAAAAAACAGTTGTTATTATAGAATGTATATATTACAATTTTAATATCTAAAGTCTAATTTTTATATTTGATCCTTTAAATTATATGTTTCTTGTATTCAATCATATAAAATTAAGGATACAAATTTATTTATAAATATTATTACCTTAAACTAAATTAATACATATCTCATTTGAAATAATTCATAATCGATAATAAATAATTTGGTTGTAATTCTTATAAAAAACTAAAAAAATACTAGAAATAGATCATAAGAATGTAATTATAAAATTCATATATTAAAAATATGAAAAATTAGAATAAATTAGAAATTCTTTCTATATATCCAAATGATAGTGATACTTAAGAGATTAATCCCCTATATGACATATCGTTAACAAGAATTTTTGATACCGAAGACTTTTTATAATAACCATTGTACACTATAATTCGACAATGCTATGGGTATAGAAATTTAATTAGAATGTGGCCTAAATTATCATAATAATAGATAACCAAAGGTAAGTATGAAAACTATTATCAAAAAATAATCAATAATCGAATTTAAAGATTTCCCTAATTGAATTTATAAGGTATTTAATAGATAGAAGGGAAGCGTTATAAAATAGTGCTATATTCAGAATTAATGTTCAAATTACATCCTTAAAAAATGTTATGTTGTATTTGCGAAAAAGAAATATTGCTAAGTATTGTAGAGGAACATTCACAATTATGTCTGAAAAAGCATATGCTTAATAAAGACATTTATGCATTACAGGATAAAATTCAGGAGCTATCAGAAGAAATTAACAATAAGGAGATTGAACTTATTACTAAAATAAATTTGTATTCTAAATAAAGGATGTCTGAGAAAAATTTAAGTCATTAAAACAGTCCAGTAATGAGCAGAAGCAAATAATAAATTACATTATCAAAGTTTGCTCAATAAAGTGATTAGAGATAAAGAGGATTGTATAGAGCAAAAACCATTAATCTTTCAGAAGATAATAGTATAAGTGAATTCCCAACATTTCATTAAAGAAAAACAGGAAGAAATTTTACACGTTTAGAATCATCTATGAGTATGAGTCCAGATAGTCAAAAATAAATAAAATGTGCTATTTCTTTATTGAAAGTCACTTAATAATATTGTTAAAAAATATTAAAATAGGATAATTCATTTGGTTTAGATATTGATGCTAAATTTTAATCATTAATAAAATTAGGGTTACCTGAAATTAATCATTTAAATGATGTAAGTGAATTAATGAAAAGATCTTTAAGTTTAATAACATAAAGATTAGCTCTAAATAAGTAAGCAAATAAAATAGATGCAGCATAATTATAATTATAATGTGGGTCAATTGAAAAATTAAAAAAAATCTTCCAAAAAGGATTATCAAATTCTTATAAATAAGCAGGAACTTCATAAAATAGTAAAAATAAAAAAGGAATGAATTGCAATGCTGGAAAATTGAGAATTATGGATTTAGTTAAACCAAATAAATCAAAATTTAATCAAAGATAGTATAAGGAGGATTAGGAGGAATGTTAATATCAAAATTAATAAACTCCTATTTAAGAATAAAGAATTGATTCTTTAGAATATATAACATTCTCTCCTTCTGAAGAGAATGTAAATTAGAATAATAACACGTAATAATTATTAAACATACATATTTATTCTCAATAAGAAGATGATGATAGTGATGATGTTCAATAGAATCTATTTATAAGAGGGTATTATTCTGATTCTGGAATTACTTTGAGAATTCCATAATATACATAAAAGATGTAATATATTTTATAATATCATTAATTCTAGAATGACAGTAGGATTAAAAGATTTTGAATTTTAAGAGGTATTGGGTGTTGGAGCATATGGAGCAGTTTGGAAGGTTAGGAAATTAAAAACTAATGATGTTTATGCAATGAAAGTCATTGACACTTAATAATAATCAAGTTAAAACTTTTTTGAAACTCTTAAAGCTGAAAGTACTATATTTTCAGTTCTTGAAGGAGATTTTGTTGCAAAAGCTTATTATTCTTTTAGTCATTCAGATTGTTTATTTTATGTTCTTGAATATGTAAAAGGAGGTGATTTTGATAAAATTTTAAGAAAATATGGTGCTTTAGATGAACCAATTGCTAAATTCTATATTGGTGAACTACTTTTGGCAATTGAGGCTTTACACAAAAAGTAAATCATTCACAGAGATTTGAAACCATAAAATATCTTGGTAGATGGTAAAGGTCATTTAAAATTAACAGATTTTGGATTATCAGAAATAGGAATGAAACTCTATATGAAACAATCTGAACCTAGTTAAGCTCTTAAATTACAACAATAATTAGATAACAATATTAAAGATTTGGTAAGTAATGAACCTAAATCTCCAAGATTTGATCATTGTATTTCAATAAAAGCTAGCAATCATAATAATAAACATAGAGTTGTTGGTACTCCAGATTATATAGCTCCTGAAGTAATTAAAGGAGAATCTATAAGCAATGAATCTCTTGATTAATGGAGTTTAGGTGTAATAACATATGAATTTTTGGTTGGTATTCCTCCTTTTAATGATGATACACCAGAGAAGATTTTTGAAAATATCTTGCAAAGGAACATTACCTGGCCAGAGATTGGAGATGGAGAAAATTAATTAAGTCTAAATGCAAAAGATTTTATTGAGAGATTATTGGATCCTAATTATAAAACTAGAATGACTGTTGAAGAAGCCAAAAGACATTCTTTTTTTTAGGGTTTTAAACTAATTTATTTATTTAGATATCAATTTCGATACTCTTCGTAAATAACCTGCTCCAATTATACCTGATAATGCGTCTGATGATTAACCTTTATTATTGATAAAGAAATAGAGAGAGAAAGAAAAATTAACAAAATTACTTCGTGATACTTCTAGTGAGAACTCTACCATTTCAAAATTAGGTGTTGACAACTTATTAAGACTTGATTTACTTGTAGAAATGAATTAATAAAAGGCTCATTAATTAAGAAAAAAATATCATTGAAAAATGTTGATATATTTCTACGGAATTGTTTTAAAGTGTAATATTTAAGTGTATTGAAAAAAATTATTTCTTTAACTTTTAATGTAATAAAAATATATGAGACCTCTAACATCTGCCAGTCCAAATAAGGTTCCCATTTCAAACTTTGCTAGTGTTGATCGAGATAAAACAAGAGGGCAAACCTACATTCCTTAATATACTAAAGTTGAGGAAATTTAATCACCTAAAAATCATAATAATTTAAATGCTTCTCAATAAAATGAAATCTAAACCCTTAAAAAACTTGTAATTTAGTTAGATTCCAGGATCAACTAATAAAATGAAACGATTACTTAGATTAAAACTGACTTAGAAAAAATGAAAGAATTAAATTCAGAATTAATTGAAAAATTAAAAATGGCTGCTTCTCCAACCCATACAAATACTAATAACCTTGATAGAAGAGCAGCTGATGATCAAAAAAAAATAAAATAAGAAATTATGTAGTTGGGAAACAAGTTTTCTGAAATGGTTTTTTATTTATATTTATTTTTCAAGAAAGTTGATTATGAAACTAAATAAATGTCATTGGAAGAAAAAGTACGATCAATTCAAATTTCTTTTGAAAATAGAATGAAGATTTTCTTTGAATCTAAAATGGAATTTGAAGATATTTATAATTCAATCAATTAATTAGGTAAATTTTAGACATAACAAATAGCAAATGAATTGAGTCTTTTAAAAGATAAAACCAATGCAACCGATATGATTAATGAAACCTACCATGTGGATTAGAAAGGATACTTGATGGACTCGTCAAATAATTACTTGCTTGATAAAGGTTAAATGATAAAGTTGAATGAAAAATAAATTTCATATTTAAAGCAACATCATAAATTATTATGATAAATTACACTTTAATAATCCATATATTCAATCTTTGTAATCATTTTCTTTAGATGAATAAATATTGCCATTTGCATTTCTATTTCATTTAAAATAATAAATGTCGTTTGGTTTATTCCTATATTAATAATAATATATTTATCATAATACTTCCAAAATTTACATTTTGTGATGATTCTTAATCATATTTCTATATATTCTCAACTAAGGTTGCTTGTATTTAATCGATAATATATTTTAGAACATAGTAAATTGGTAAATTTTAATACTAATATGTATTAAAAACCAAACACAACTCATAATATATAATATTTCTTAAATAAACAATAAAATATTTGGTTAAAATTCAAATGTTAATTTTGTATGTGGAATTTTATTACATCTAGATAATTAATTATATTCTTAAATCAATATACATTGTTTAAATTAATGAAAAATAATTCAACTTTTCCTAAACTTTATATGTAATGATATTTATGGTAATTATTCAGATTTCTTTAAATTAGAGATATCTATCTAATTTCCCATATTCATTTTAATTTATTTTTCTATAAATTTGAGCTAAGATAATATTTGCTGTCAAAAGATGGTGTTTTATCATAATGTTACTTAAATAATTCTTATAATTTTCCATTTAATTAAAGAATCACATTTAAAGTGAATATCTCATTATGCTGTTATAAATTTTTTTATATTATCATTTTTAATATTCTTTATAGATGTCTAAAAGTTTTTGCGTGGGTTGATTTTAATCACCAAATTCATTCTCTATATTCTTAATTTCTTCTATTAATTTTGAATTATAAAAATTAGAAGCCTGGTTAATCGGATCAAGTGAAAAAATCAATAAAATTATAAGAGATGTTGGTTACTTTTTAGGCCAATGCTATTGTATTTTTACTCAAGATTTTTTTATATTGGAAAATGATTTAGATGATAGCCATTTAAATACAATAATTGAAATTAATGAAAGTGATTTGAGTTCGAGACTGGTTTTGGGTATGTTTTTAAAATTAAAATTAAAGTTTATTTATATATGTTAAAGCATATTAAAAATAATAATACAAGATTTTATGACAGGATATTGATTATTATTATAAATTTATGTTAAAAAATAATCATTCTAAATCTATAAATAAATTAAATATGCTTAGATTTGTAGCCAGAAATCTCAATAATGTTTATAAATTTTCAGAATTGTAAAAGTTTGGAGTCTCTTTTCTTGGTTCTGGAAATGCAGAGTATTTGGATAATTTATTCGACTAATGGTACTTGGATAATAAATCAGTCCCTGCTACTTGGGATTCATATTTTAGACAAGTTTTGGAAACAAACAATTTTGATTTCACTCCTGAGCCTTAAAAAGGATAATCAGTTTCGGTTAGATTGGATGTATGATAATCTATATGAAATTAGGGGTAATCAGGAGTAAGGAAATTATTGAGTGATCATTTTAGAGTGTTATTACTAATAAACAAATATAGACATAGAGGACATGAGAAGTCATAAGTGGATCCTTTGGATTTAGAGCATATTTAATAAATAGGCAAAGTCAAAGGATACACATAATTGGATTATCGTGAATATTTTTCAGAAGAGGATTTGGACAGAGAATTTTACATACATGCTATTGGAAGTACAGGAATAACAAAGGACAAATAAAGTAAGAGAATTTAATAGTAATTAGTGATGAAATTGAGAGACCTAATAAATTACTTAGAAAAGGCCTATTGTGGAAAAATATCATATGAATACATGCATATATAATCTAATGAGGAAAGAGATTGGTTTAGACATTAAATAGAGAAATATGATGAATTCATGCCAAGTAAAGAGCAGAAATTAAAAACTTTTGAGAGGTATAAATTAATATGAACATAAAAAATAGATTGGGATAGGAACATGCATTCAGTACATTTTTGCAGAAGAAATTTAATACATCTAAGAGATTTGGAATAGAAGGATGTGATTCAATGATTTCAGGATTGTAATCTTTAATAGATGCAGCAGCTGTTGCAGGGGCAGAACATGTAGTATTTGGAATGGCACATAGAGGAAGACTTAATACATTATATAATGTATTCTAGAAGTCAGCAGAAGAGATCATGGTAGAATTTTAGGATTTGAAAAGTACTTTAAATGAAGATATTTGGGGTAATTCTGGAGATGTGAAGTATCATTTGGGTTCAGTTCATAATGTGCTTTTTGGAGATAAGAAATTAAGATTGGAGATGTTACCTAATCCATCTCATTTAGAAACTGTGGATCCATGTGTTTATGGAAAGGTTAGAGCTATCTAAGATTATTTCCAAGACACAAAGAGACAAAAGGCTTTTGGAGTATTGATACACGGAGATGCTGCAGTTTCTGGATAAGGAATTGTTTATGAGTCTTTGCAAATGGCAGATTTAGAAGGTTACAAATCTGGTGGAATCATACATGTGGTTTCAAATAATTAAATTGGATTCACTACAGTACCTAAGGATAGTAGATCTGGATTATATTGCACAGATATTGCACATGCTATCCAAGCACCTGTAATTCATGTAAATGCTGATGAACCTGAATTAGTTGATAAAGTATTTTAGATTGCCACTGAATACAGATATAAATTTAATAGAGATATCTTTATTGATTTGGTAGGATATAGAAGATATGGACATAATGAATAAGATTAACCAAAATTCACTTAACCAATTATGTATGAAAAAATCGATAAGGCTCCACCCGTCTTTATTAAATATAGTGATAAACTTATTGCCCAAGGTATTGTAACAAAAGAATAAGTGGAAAAATTTATGAAAACACATGAAGACAATCTAGAACTAGCTTATTAAAAGTCAAGAAAAATGGATTATAATCTCAAAGATTGGTAACCTGTATAATGGGAAATGATTAAAGTCCCAACCCTTTGGGGAAGAATTAAAGATACTGGTGTTCCTTTGAATGTTTTAAAAACATTAGGAGAAAAAATTAATAAGATTCCCAATGAATGCAATGCTCATCCTTAAATTAGAAAATTCTATGAGGAAAGATTGTCATGGATTCAAAAGGATTAACCTATTGATTTTGCAACTGCTGAAGCCTTGTCATTTGGAACTCTTCTTCATGAAGGATTCAACATTAGATTATCTGGAGAAGATGTTTAAAGAGCTACATTCTCTCACAGACATGCTGTTATTCATGATCAAAAGGATCCTAATGGTTAAGATTATGTTCCATTGAATGCTGTTATTCCAAAAGGATAAGAACATAGACTCAGTATTTATAACTCTCATTTGTCTGAATACGGAGTTTTGGGTTTCGATTATGGATATTCAATTACTAATCCTAATACATTAGTATTGTGGGAAGGACAATTTGGAGATTTTGCAAATGGAGCATAAATCGTTATTGATAATTATATTGCTAGTGCAGAATCAAAATGGGATGTTGATAGTGGATTAGTTATGTTGTTGCCGAATGGTATGGATGGACAAGGACCAGAACACAGTTCAGGGAGAGTTGAAAGATTTTTATAGTTGAGTGACGATGATCCTACAGTTTTTGAAAAAAATCTTGGAGGTAATCTAATAATTTATATCTTCTAGTTAGATTAACTAGATAGATGAGAAATTCAAATATGCAAATTGTTCAATGTACTACTCCTGCAAATTATTTCCATGCTCTCAGAAGATAATTAAGAAGAGATTTCAGAAAACCATTAATTGCTATGACATCTAAAAGATTGTTGAGATTACAAGCTGCAAAGTCTAAGCTTACTGAACTTACTACTCAATTTAATTAAGTTTATGATGAAACTTTTCCTGAATTCCTTGTAGAACCAAGTCAAGTCAAAAGAGTTATTTTGTGTTCTGGATAAGTTTATTATGATCTTATCAAAAAAAGAGAAGACCTTAAATAAAATGTAATTCTATTGTAATAATTCTGTTTAGAATGTGGCAATCTTAAGAATTGAATAGTTGGCTCCATTTCCTTATGAATTCTTACAAAAAATTATTGTTAAATACAATAAGGCAGAATTTGTTTGGGTTTAAGAAGAGCATATGAATTATGGACCTTGGGCATTTGTTAGACCAAGAATTCAAAGTGTATTGGCTAAAACTACAAATGTTTCTAATTCCCCTATTTAATTTATTGGAAGAAGACCAAGTGGATCGCCAGCTACTGGTTTTCATCAATTACATGAGAAAGAATTTTAGACACTATTATAAAAGGCATTTGAAATTTGATAAATTATGTTATATTATTTCAATATTTATCAATCCTATAAATCTCATAATGTAATATCAAAAGAGAAATAAGCATTCCATAATTTTATTATTTTTAATGCTAACAGAAGATGTCATATTCTATTCTATTGCTACAACAATCCTATTCATTTATGTCTTATACTTGATATGGGAATACTCAGCAAAGGATGTGCCATTATATATCAAGATTTTAAGTTTTATATCTTGGATATTAACCTTTTCAATTGTATTAGTCTTACCAATAGATATTGCTAATGTTATTATACAAATTTTTAATATTAGTCAACCAAATAGCAAAATGAAACTTAATAGTTAGAAACAATGGGGAATATCAAAATATTATGGAGAATTATGTATTGGGGAAATTTCTTTTTGGCTTGGTATAAATTCTTATTATGCAGGTTGGTCTTACCATTTTTTTAAGATTATGAAGGCTCTGGGGATTTTGATATTCGAGGTAAAATTAGATATTCTTTGAAAAAGAATTTAACAATATATGGAATAGGAACTGTATTAATTGTTGGATTAGTCATCTATTTATTGATCAAGGATAATTTTGATTAAACTCATGTGGAAGGGGTTCTCATAGGTGTGAGCAATTTCTTGTAATTGATGTTATTTATATTTTAGTGGATTACTTCTAGTTGTCATTCTGTTGGGATAAGGTTTAGTAGCAATTCCAAAATTATATTATAGAGAACATAAAGAGGAAGAAGTGTTGGAATAATGTTATTAATAGGCTGTTCTATTAGATGAATAAAGAACTGAGAAAACTTATGAACTTGAAGACATTTGTAGGGTTGTAATATATATTCTAAAATAAATAGACTCTTTAATTATTACAGAATGAACATTCTGATAGTGAATTCAGTAGATATTTGATGATAATTTTATAAAAGATACCTTAAGAATTTCAAAAGAGTATTAGACAAACTTTAGAGAAGTATAATGCTTCCAACATACCAGATAAATATAAACCATTGAATTTATAAAAATTGGCTTCCATACATAAATATGTAAAATGCCTTATGTTTGATTTATAAAGAATTCAAACAAAACTTAATATTGTAAATTAAAAAGCATTAAAATTTGAAAGAAAAGACTTAGCTGATGATGAGACTTAATTTGAAACTAAATTGTCTAAAATGATCTATAAGATTTAGATTATTTGGAATTTAAAATTCAGAAAATATTACTGTGTGATTTTGGCTATAACATATGCTCTTCTTAGTTTATTTATATTATTTTGTGAGATGATTACTTTTGTGGCCAAAACAAACAAATAATTGAATCCCTATTATTTATTATTGTCATCAATTAATAGGTATTATATAACCGAAGTTGTTTTGCTATTACCTTTACTCTATATGATGTTTTGTACTTATTATGGTTTATTTGCAATGAAAATATCTGGATTAATTTCATTTAATAAGCATCATCATACAGATGCACCAAGTTTAATGTTTGGTTCTATGTATTTATATTTTCATATTCTTAAAAGTAACTTTGCTAGAGTAAGTTTTCCATTGTGTTTCAATTTCATTTAAATTACAGACATATTAGAAGATTAAGACACTTCTTTTAGTGAGACTGTGGGTAATTTGGCAGAGTCTCTATTTGTTTAGAGTTATAAGACTATACTACCATTAATGTTATTGATTATGTGTTTTTTCAATTTATTCAATATTGGTGATAAGTTAATGAGGACTATAGGTTTAGGATAATATGCTTAATAAGAGAGGATATCAGGAATGAGTTTAGAAGGCAAGAAAATAATAGAAAAAGGTATATTTGATTATAATATTTAAAGAAAGGGAATAAAGAAAGAAAAGTAATCTTAATGATAGTAATTCTCAGATTGTATTTTAAGAATTGTAGATAATGCCTAAAAGTAATATTCAGGATGAAGAAGAAACTTCAAGAAAAAACTCATAAAATTAAGGAATAAGAAATTTTGATTAAATTCTAAGTATATGAATTATATATATTTTTACTATTAATTAATATGGATTCATAGTAACAATAAGATTAAAAATAACCTTCAAGCATTGGATAAGCAATTAAATAGTAAGTCTTGAAGGCTTGGCAACCTGTTCCTACTCTTAACTCCACTATAATTTTGTTTGCCATATTAAGTGTATACTTTTTAAGTATGGGTATTGTACTAAATGTGTATTCTGGGAAAATTAACTAATAAAGTTTTAGATATGATGCTTTTTGTTAGGGATATCCAATATGTGATTTTACAATAGCTTTAGATACTAATTACACAGCTCCAATCTATATATATTATTAATTGGATAACTTTTATTAAAATCAAAGAAGGTAATGATTCACAAGATTTATTATTTAGATATATCACATCAAAATCTGTAGAATAGTTATCTGGACAAAAGGGATTAGGAGTAGATGATTTAAGTTCATGTTATCCTGTTATTACAAATGCATAAATGAATAAAACTATAGCAATAGATCAAACACCTTTAGATTAAAATGCTCCGGCAATTCCATGTGGTTTAATTGCTCAAAGTTTATTTAATGATACTTTTGAAATAGCTTATGAAAATAGTAATAATGCAGTTGTTTAAGTTGCTGTATCAACTTAAGGCATAGCTTGGCCAACAGATCTTGAAATATATTAGACTACAAATATCAGTTAATAATGGTATAATGTTACAGATGAAAGATTCATAGTTTGGATGAGAGTAGCAGCAATGCCAAATTTTAGAAAACTTTGGGGAGTGATCAATTAAGACCTTCCATAAGGTCGTTATTCAATATTAATTTCAAATAGTATTCTTTAATTATTAATTTTAGATTATGATTCAAGTCAATATGGAGGTAAGAAATATATAGTATTTTCAACAACTAATTAATTTGGAGGTAAGAATGAATTTTTGTCTGTTGCTTACATATGTGTTGGTGTAGCTTCATCTTTAGTCACTATTGGATTTTGTTTGAAGAAACTTTTCTAAAGAGCAGTCCCAAAAAAAATCTGAATTAATATTTAAATTCTATAAATTGAAAATTAAATTAAACAAATTCATGATTATAATAAGGATTTCTTTCTCTATATTGCTTCTTGTAAAGATGTTTAATGATCTTAGAATGGGATAGTAAAGACTTAAAATAAAATAAAGTGTTTACAAAATCCATTTGCTAAATTGATTCTTAATAAATATAGTACTACTTTATTACCTTAACAAACATGATATTAATGAATTACATAAAAATTTCCAAAACTCACAGCACCTTCCATATCTTATATAGGTAAGAAAAATTATTATTAAGACTTTTGTTCTTAAGTCTACTACCTTTGATTTAATATTTATTCACGTGGATCTAAAGAAAAGATTTCATTCTTTTTTAATACTCCATTAGCCCAATCAAATGTATATATTTCCCCTTACTCTAAGCAAAGATATCTAAGAAAATCACCAGATAATATTAATTGATTTTAACCATAATAAGGAGCAGAAAAAACTGGAGTACATAAAACATTCTATTAATAAAAGTCTTCTGGATTGATTGAAAAACAAAGATTAAAATCCATTTTCTTATTCCCTAAAAAGATTTCATCTTAACATTTAAAAATTTAACATCGATTTTGCTATGTACATTGAAATTAAGGAAATCCTTATGGATCATGTTAAATCCCTCCAAATATTATCATTAATTTTGATAATTGTGGATCAGTCCTAACAAAAAAACTACCATCAAATCTTGGGATTAAATTGGATATTAATAATTACCAAGGTTTCTTTTATCTCATTACATATGCTTTGTCAATTAATTTATTAAAAATTAGGTTATCTTTATTTTTTTTCTCTTGTTAACCATAAAATACATAAACATTGCTAAAACTGTACTTTTTTTCAATTACTTTTAATAACAAGTGCCCATAAAATTGTATCCACCTTCAACTAAAGAAGGTAACTTCTCCATTGTGGCAAAAGTTCCATCTTAAAATGGATCTTTAGGAAAATTAATTTTGACAACTTAATTACTTTATTCATATCTATTCTAAGTTCTTCCTCCAATGATATAAATAAAATTCTCATCTTTACTCTCTCCTTTAATATACAAAGCTTATTTCTTCTCTAAATAAGGATTTCCATCTAGAAGAAGTGAAAATTCATGCCACACTCCAAAATTAACAAAATAAACAACAAGCTAGTTTAAAATTAAATAAATTTACAATTGATTCATTAATATTTTATTTTGATACTATTTTGAGAGCAAATATAAATTCATTTGATAATTAATTTAGTGTTAACTTAATCAATTTCATTGCATTATTAAATACCTTTTTTAATTCTTTAGATTTATTCTTAACTTTTGCTTAAATAACAGTAAAACTTTAATTATTTTTCTTAGCTTATCTATAGATTTTATTATTTATGTATTGTTATAGTCTTACACATGTATAAGAGATTTCTTCTAATATTTGTTTTTAGGTTGGATTAAATGAATTATTATTTTGAATCTATTTCTGTATTTTCGAAATAGGTGCGATACCTGGAATTTAAAATTTTTAACATTATTCATTTGAATTTCTTAATACTTTATTTTAAGCAAAATATGTTGGAATAATTGATTAAGTAGATAAAATTAATTTTTCCTTATTAAAATCTACCTAAGGATAATTTTATTATAATAATTTAAACGATTCTATAACATGAAACAGTTTATAATCGATTCCATAATTTTAATATTGTTGATTTGTTTTGCATCCAGGGCAATGAAAAATTCTTAATAATAATTATTCTATACTGTTCAACTCTTTAATCAGTTTAATAATAAGCCATCCAACAATCTAGATCGAAGATACATGTCTTAAATTAAGAAGAACTATGTCGTACAGGAATATGCACAGGTCTACAACAAAGTTAGCACCTCAGTAAGATTTCAAAATAATTATTCTAAAAATTTCTCTCAATCAAGTCATTCATTTATGAACTAACATCGTTACTTAAAAGGTGATGTCTGTATATTTATTCTTATTCTTGCATTTTATTATTTATTAAAAATTTATTTTTTATTTTATAATCATTCATAACTTAGAGGGGGCTGAGAATTATTCAAAAAATACAACAAAAAATATAGTATGAAATTAATTAAAGCAATGATAGAAAGAATTGTGTTTTTTTTGGAAAGATTTAGATGATTCTTAATTGTTTAGGACATTGATGAAATCTATTTATATTAATTATTTATAAAATGGATGAATACTAAGTATTTTTTAAAGCAAAATGTATAGAATATCAAAAAAATAAAGTTGATATTTCAAGAGAAGAAATGATGATAGAGATATCTGAAATGTGGGAACAATATAAAAAAGAAAATGATTCAAAACAAATAAATGGGAATGAACAATTATATTTTCAAATTTTTGATTTTCTACTTACAAAACAATAAAAAGAATATGAAAGACAATAGTTGGATTCAATTAACTATCCAGCCTCTCAACCATGTTATTAAAAGAAAAAAAAAATTTAAGCTCCAACTATTCAAATTTCATATTGTACAAGTGAACCTAAATTTGTAATTGAAGCTAGGAATCTAGCTATGGAAATACTAAGAGAATTCAAAGTTAACATTATTAAAAGTTAAATACATCATTCCTCTAAAAATATTTCTGTAGTCTTGTATTAAGAAACAAAAAACATTGAATTATGGTCTTATTTAAGAGATGGACCCTTAGATTATACAAAAATATTTACCTTAATTTCAAAATATGTTTAAAGATTGTGAATTATTATATTTTTTCTCATTTTACAATTAATTATACTATTATTAGATTATTTATAATCCTCAAAAAAGTTATCTGCTAGAGTTGTTAGTTTACATTTTTAAATTCTATTAATTTCTCTAATTAAATATATTAATATTATTAATCAATTTAAAAAAAGAAAGAATAAACAATTAGAAATGAATTGTGTATTATTAAATTATTATATATAATATTATAAAACTATTTAATATATTATTTTTTGTTGAATTTTGATATTTGTTACTCATAATTTTGGGAATTCAGCTTTCCCTTTTGTCATTGATGCTGTAATAGCAGTAGGCATATCATTTGTGAAAAGCATAGCCATATTTGTTCTTGCCATAACATCTAATTATGAATCTAAATTTTATTCTCTAGTCACAATGCTTTTAATTGTATAACATCCTATTGGAGATTTTGATGCAATTATTTCAGCAAGCTTAAAAATTTCATCATTTAACTAGTCATTCTTAATTACTTTGCTAACTAAACCTAATGATAAAGCTTCTTAAGCATTAAAAATTCTTCCTGTATATGCTAATTCTCTAAAGAGTGATGTATTAGCATTTTATATACCCAATCTCTAAAGTGTTCCTATATCAGCAGCCCTAAATATTAATAGATGTGAATTTACATTCCTATATCAATTTCTTTGATTGAGAAATTTGCATCTTCTGAACAATATCTGATATCAGCAGAAGTAATTAGATCAATACCACCACCCAAACAATAACCTTAAATGCCAACAATTACTGGGACTCTGATTCTGGATAATGAAGTCATTGCAAATTGCCAATCCTTGATTAGATCATAGATTCTAATTGATTTTCTTGCTTAATCTAAATCATCTGGAAACTTGAATATATTTATATTTAATAGTATACTTAGAACATTTATGGAGCTTCTTTGAGATCAAGACCAGCACAGAAATGTTTTCCTCTACCAGTCAACACTACAACTCTAACATCATCAGTTTAATTAATAATATCGACTGCAGCCTTGAAATCTTAAAAGAGTTGACTTGACATAGCATTTCTAGGATTATCAATAAGATGTACAATTATTTGGGTCTATTGATTTCAAGGTGATAAATTTATCCTTTTTTGGTACCCACAAGAGTTTACATAATATGTAATTTATTATTGAAAAATACTTGGTTTAATTTTTATTTGTATTTATTTTTGATGATATAAATGAATTTTGAAAATATATATCCCAAAATAAATAAATTAATATGAATCATTTCGACGGAGTTGCCGATGTTATCAATGCAGCTAGTTCTAGTACTCCTGCACCAGCAAATATTGATTCCACATGGGTGTTGATTACATCATTTAGTGCTTTATTAACAATTTTGGGATTTGCTTTCATCAGTTCAGGAGCTGTCAGATACAAATCTGTGTAATCAGCAGTTATCACAGTCTTATTAGGAGCAGTAATTACAATAGTATTTTTCTGGCTTGTAATATAAAAATAATATATTGATTAGTTAGGATATGGATTTGCATTTGGAGATGATAAAGAAAATAAATTTATTGGTTTAAGTAGATTTGCTGGAGCTGGATTTTTAGTAGATGAAACAAGAGATGATTATACAAATTTAAGTAAGATGATATAATCTAATTATTTTATTAGTTTTCTAGAGTGTTGGAGCAATAATAGTATCATCTTTGTTTGGATTGGGAACATTGGAAAGATCTAGATTTTTCTCAGTCAGTGTTTGTCTTGCTTTTATTTCAGGTTTCTTATATCCAACTGCATTACATTGGATTCAACCAACAGGTTGGTTAAATAAATTTGGATTTATTGATTTTGCTGGATCAAGCTATATCCATTTATTTGGTGGAGTAACAGCATTGATTGTTTCTATTTTCTTAAAAGAAAGAAGAGATTAAGCAGGAAATGTTCATCCAGGTATCTTTCCTCATCATTCCCCAATCAATATTGGTTATGGATCAATAATCTTAAGTGTTGCTACACTCATTTTCATTAATGGTGCAAATAAAGAAGGCAAAACAGATAAATATGAATAAGGATTAATAGCAGTTAATACCTTAATTGCTGCTACATTTTCAGCTTTAACAAGTTTTGTTGCTTAATATTTAAAAACATAAAAAACTAGTTTGATTGCTATTGCAAGAGGAAGTGTTGCTGGAATTGTTGCTATTTCAGCTATTGCCAATGATGTTAGAATTTGGGAATCAGCATTTACTGGTATCCTAGCAGGATTAGTATATATTGTACTTATTCTGGTCATCAAAAGATCTCATGTTGATGATCCTGCTTATACTTTAGCTACTCATTTAGTAATAAATATAATTAATTAATATAGGGACCAGGATTATTGGGTACTCTTTTAGTAGGAGTTTTGACAATTAACCATGGATTTGTAACTGGACATGGATTTAAATAATTTGGATTATAACTTGTAGGTGTTTTAGCATTAATCGGTTGGGGATTATTGATAGCTTTGTTTGTAATTCCATTGAAAGGAACAGGAGTCTTTAAGATTAATCCCTTTTAAGAATCTAAAGGAATTGATACAAGTTATGGTAATTGTTTTTTTAAATAATATTTTAGCTGAAGGAGAAGCTATTTAATTTATTGATGAATAACCAGAACCAACTCTTTTAAGTAGTACTCCAAAAAAGGGAATCTTCCAATGATTAATAAGTCATTAAATTTTCATGCATTAAAACAAAAAACCTTTATATTTACTTTAATTGTAAATAGAATTTAAAATTTCTTTGTCTGAATTATCTCCTTTAATTACAAAAATAACAAAAAATAATTGTAAAATCATTTACTAACATCCCAAATACTATAATCACTTTTGCCTTCTATTGCTATCATTAAATCATGGGTTTAAATTTCTAAAAATTTGAGGTACCGAGTATCAGAAGGATTTATTCTATACTTATTTTCAAGCTTAAAAGATAAATAAATTATTTTACTTCAAATTATTCATTTAATATCAAATAATGATCAAACTATGAACTATGAAAAAGACAAAGAAATTTCTTTCTCACTTAAATTACATCTATTAATTCCAATTCCTTATCTTCCTTTTCAAACAATATCTAACGTAAATATTTTTTGACATTCTAAATTAATTATATATATTACAATTTTCTATGGTTCATATGGTTTATTGTCTTTTGAGTTAGTTAAATGAGGTGGCAATTATATTTTTTTTAAATCAATAATAGTGAGTATACCTTACTATGTCATAATCAAAAGTCTATGATTTGAAATTAACTTTGATCTAAGTACTTGATCTTTTCCAGTCACATTCTTTATTTATTTAAATAATTAAGAATCATGAAATAGATATGTTATAGATTTCTCTGAGGCAATTGTCATTCCATCAGAAAAGTCAACACTTTTAATTATAGATGGTTTCACTTCTACTTTATATTATTCCAACATTTCTCCTTCATATATTTTTGAACTATCAAAGCAAAACTTCCAAACTTTAATAAAATCTGTACAAATTGTTGCAAATTCCAATTCATTACTATATTTAGAATATTCAACTTTTTATCTCAAATATTTTTCATTAATAAATTTTAATTGTTCAATTGGTTATTAATGTAAATCTCTGAATTCTGTTAATTATTCTATTTATTTCATATCTTAATACAAAAATAATTTAACTGTAAATCCTAAATCAATATATTTATCATTTAAAATCTTAATATTTCTACCTGTTGTTAAAAACATTCCTGGAGTTTGACATAGTTCTACATCCTTTAATTCTTAATGAGGTTTTAATGAATGTTAATTAACAATAGATAAATCACTTTATTCAATTTCTATCGTTACTACATTAAGTGTTCCTTCTTTACCTGCTGTTAAACATACATTCTTTTATATATTGATAATTTTTAATAACTAAGTATGTTGTGTATTGACTTGAATAATTCTCTTAAATTCTGTTCCAGTTGAATCATATGGGGCAGTTACAGGAACCTATTATTTCACAATGGATTAAGATTGTTCTGTTCTCATTGTATGATGTGTATAATCCAAACTTTTTAATAATTCTAGTTTTCGAGATTTAGTTAATTTATTCATTTTCTATCTTGATAATTATTCTACATCATCTTAATCATAATCAGTAGCTAATGTATAAATTTATTATTAAGCATTTTATGTAGTTTAATATTTAGTAAATGATGTTGGAGGTACTTTTAATTATAAATTTGGATTGCTTGTGATATCTTTTATTTTGAATGTCTTAGGTAACATATTTATCTTATTGATTTGAAAATGCTCTTCCTTAATTTGATTACGAATTCTTTCCATCTCTGAATGAAATTATTTTAAATATTTATTAACCTAGGTGGCCATAGGTTCTAATAATAACTTTATATTTTAATGAAATAATTCAACTAATGCTTGAATCTATTATATTGTTATATTTTGTACTTTCTTTTCATAATATTCTCTTTCTAAGTCTCCTGTATGTAAACGGTATAACAGAATATTGGCTTCCTTAGTAGATATTTTAGCATTCAAAGCACTCATTACTGTTTAAACTATCATATGACCAGCTTCTCGATTGCTTTGATAATTTATTAAATCTTACTTTAAAATTTATGCTGAAAAACAATCCTCAATTGATTAATTAATAAAATCAACAATCATTTTTTTTGATGATTGTAATCCATCAATCATCTAATGTAAATATTTTTCAATAGTATCCTCTAATTTTCTTAAAAAATTCATTCTTATCTCATGTCTAATATTTCCATTATTTGAAAGAAAGATTTTACTTTTATTACTTAGATCACTACCATAGAGTGCAAAATCAGGACTGTTATTTAATTATAACATTTACTTTCCTCCTTTTAAGAATGTCTCTGATTATTATAAAAATGTAGTAGCATCTACTATTTTATGATTAGTATGTTCATTTGATGTTCTGGAGCAATCATCACAAAGTAATTTGTTATTACATGAATTATCTACACAAATGAATTTGATATATCTTAAATGGAAATCACATATTTATTGCATAATTTTAATAATATTTAATATTATAATGTCAATTTTATAAAAAATAACAAATTTACCTACTGAAATTAATATAAATAGATTATTTGATATTAAATTATATATCTATTATAGAGTAGAATCAATTGCTTAAATAACAAACTTTAAAATTAAATATTTTTGCACTATTTATAAAATAATATATTAGCTCATCAAAGATTTTAATTAAATCTATCTGCTACTTTTTCTATATTTTACAAAGCCTATTACCTTGAAGTTTAAGAGTCTTAATATGGTATTGTGAAGACTAATATTTATGATATAATATATACATAATCCATTTGTCAAATTGATTTTCAATAATTAAGTCATAATCTTTGGTTATTTATCATTCACATTTAATTCAACTTCATATTGATGAACAACATAAAAATATCCATAAGATATTGCTCCTTAAGGATCTTAAACAGGAGAAAATATCTCATAACCTACAGTTCTTCTTCTATAGGGAGTAAAGATTTATTCAGGTGGTTCTAATGAGAATAAATCATTTTATTTGATTTCTGCATTTGCCCAATCAAATGTATAAATTTCTCTTTAATCAGTATTTTTAAATTTTAAACACTCTCCAGATAGAATCAATTAATTTGTTCCATAATAAGGACAACTAAAAACAGGAGAAGCTAATATTGATCTATGATAAGCTTCCTCTCCAGCATAATTAATTGTGAAATCTTATTTTGCTAATCCCATAAACCTTTCCTCCTTGCAAACAAAAATCTATCCTGAACCTTATTATTAACATCTATGATTAGGTAGACCATCTGGATCTTTGGTTACACCACCAAAGAATACAATCAATTTATCAAATTATTAATGAGAAATAGTAAAAAAACTACCATCAAATCTTTCTACTAAGTTGTTCTTCATTTATTCCCATTTTCTATTAGATGTCACATTTTTCATTACATATTAACAATTCAATAATTAAGATTTAATTTAATTGTCATTATTTTTTAATTGTTTCTATCCATAAAAAACATACAGATTTCTAAATTTTATGTAAATATATATACCCTTTATAACTTGTACCCATAAAATTATATCCTTCTTAAGGGAAATCAGGCAATTAGGAAATCTATGCAGCTTCTTCTACTTTTTAAAATGGGTTTTTTGGAAATGATATTTATAAACACTAATTTGATTAAGTAAATCTTTCTGCCTTTTAACCACCAATAACATAAATTATGTTCGAATTTGCATCACTTTCTCCTTTAATATATAAAGCCTGCTCTAATTAAATATAAGGTTGACCCTTGAATGTGAGTGGATACTCATACCATATACCATATTAGACTAAATAGACAATCAACTAATCATTAATATTTAAATAAATACAATAGAATAGACTTAGTTATTGGAATAGATCTTTTTTAGAGCAAATACAAAATCATCATTTAGTGATTTTCTTCCGATAGAAATTAATTTTAATGATTGAGTTAAAGCTTATTTAAATTATTATTTTTATGTTCCTACTTTGTCTTGTAAGGCTTTAAAACTGGACTATTGTTTTTTTTTGAACACCTTATAAAGTCTACTGAATAACAGTTATTGCAATTTGACTATAGTTTAACTTAATTCATCGAGAATCCTTCTTTGCTCTTCATTTTAATGTTAATTGTTTATTTGCTTTTATCTTCTAGAGACACCTAAAATTGGAACACAACCTGCCAATGAGTATCTTTAAGGTATTAATTTAATTTTCATGGAAGATGACAATTTATTAGTCACTCTTGTTTCAACAAGGTACATATTTTTGTTGGGCTAATAGATCAATTATGAATCATTTAATAAGAGATGAGGATTCTTTGATTTAAATAATCTAAATTCTTCTAAAACATGATAGAAATTGTAATCTACTCCATAATCCTTAAAATTCGTGTATCTCCTACAACCTGGGCAAGCAAATCCACTATGAATATAAAACATCTTTACGTGGGTTCAACCTTATTTTGCATATTTTTGAAATGCTCCAACCAAGCATCTAAGTCAAAAATACAGTGAACATAGCTGATAGGAGAATGTCTAATTGGAGTTATTACAGAAAGCTTGGAAAATTGACATTTTATTGTGAGGATTATCTCTTCGCTTCCTATTTTTTCTTATAGAAGTCTTTGAAAGGGAAGACTTACATTATTTGACTTCAAATGTTCTTCGTATAATTGCATATCTATTAATTTAGATATTTTTATTTTTGAGTTAATTATTCATATATGAATAATCGCTATATTAACAAAAAAATGCACATCACAATTAAGATTATTACTTCAAATTTAATAGAAAATCAAAATTACTCTTGTGTAATTTAAAGATAAATTATTCTAGAAATAATTTAATGCTAAATATGATGGTATAATCATTATTTCATAATAAATTTTATTTATACTATTCTAATGGGGTTAATAAATGATTGTGAAAAAATTTTATCTATGCAGAATGAAAAATTATAAAAAGAATTATTTATAAATTTTAGTTATCTGTATGTTTTTCAAAGAATGAACTTATTAATTTAATCATAGGAAATTATTTAAATCTAGAGGCAAATATTTTTAGATGAATTATATTTATAGGAATTATTTTATTATTCCGTAACATAATAATTTGAAGGAGAATTTTGAAGAATTCAGACGAATACCTTAAATATATATATTTATAGAACAGCGATATTTTGGAGGTGGAATTTCAGAATTAAATTGAATAAAATTATTAAATATATATATATATTTAATGTCGAAATAGCCACCTTTCTAATGTGATCCAGATTCATTAGTGTACTTTATATTATAGTATATTATAGTGATGCATATGAGTAATTACAATCCAAAATGTCACATAATAATCATGATGTAGTTGATTAAATTGGATAGATTTGTTAAAGTGTTATGTGGGGAGATAAGAACAATGACACATTTTTTGAGTAAATGTCTATTTAAAAACTATTTAGTTACTTTTGTGATCAAAAGACAATGTCACTGTACTTAGATTTAGTTCATACTGGATAAAGGGAAGTTGTAGTGGCAGTAATTAAAGCAATTACAATGCTATTGCAAAATATATAAAGACCAGTTAGCATAAATTACATTTTAAGTCATAGTGCATTGAATGGCATAATCATTGCAGATTATAACTTTAGGGATGATGAAATCATTGCTTATTACATAAATTTGTTAAAATGTGTTTCAATTAGAATTGATGAATAGAGTCTATAATTGTTCTATAATTTGGTATGTAATTCCAATCTCCATAGAAATTTAGCACATTTCCAATGCTAATGAAGGCTATCTGTTTCTATAAGCACAAAGAAAACCTTATAAGAACAAGTGTGAGGAACATAGTTTTGGGAATTACCAAAATAAACCTACCATAATTACGTAGATATGTGAGATCTTTTCCATTTACATTATTTTATGTTCAATTTAGTTGTTACATGAGAGATGCTCTATTTTATATTGGTGCTTTAATTTAAGAAGGAAGACAAGAATCACATAAAATAATCAAATTGTTATTGGATGATCAATTGGATATTTTATATTTTTTGGAAGATCTACTAAAAATGAATGTTGATGCATTACCAATTATTGTAAATTCAATAATGGCTTATGGATTTGTTCCGACAATAATAATGGGAGTTATTAAGAGTGGGTAATAATCAATTAAATTGAATCAATAACCATAGAGATAATCAATGAATAACTAATAGTCACAAAAGTATTAGCATAATCGTGGATAATCATTAGGTAATTTCGCATTTACTAATATATTTTCATCATCCTAATAAACAACTAATTAGTAATAATAATAATAATAGATTATTGATATTAAGTTTTGTCTTTTCATTTTAATCCAAATTTACAAAAGTTTTAGTTTCCCCTAATTTTTGGATTTATTAACATTATTCATATTGGGAAAGGATCCTGAGATTGTTGATTTCATAACTGAACTAAGTAAGATTGTATTAAAATTTAGATTGTAATTCCAAGTTAAATTCATATGAGAAGGATGTAAGTATGAGTGAGACATGGGTAATAAAAGAGAAGACATTTATTTAAGCATATTCTTAATTCATTTACAAAGATTGTGAAATAAGTGAAGATATTAATATAAATAATAAGGAGGAATTATTAAAAGGGGTTTCATCATATGAAACTCAATCAATAAAGAGAGAATGTATAAATATATGATAATATTAAAAAGTAAATTGTGAACATTTTAAACCATTAATAAATGATACTAAAAGATATGAGGATTTACTTAGTATTACTGATATGTGTGATATAACGATAGTAAAATCATAAATTAAAAGTAAAAAATCAGCTTTGAGTTTCATGTAGAAAAATGAATAAAATAAAGTAAATGGAAATACAAACAATAATAAAACACCATTTTATGCTTTGATGAAACATTTAGAAAGTAATGATGACACTGTTGTATTTATGGTCTTATTATTCATAAAAACTTTGAGACACTCAAAGAATATATCTCATTCAGTTTTAGAATAGGTTGGTATGATCACTCCAGATAAAAATATGGAATTATATAAAAATTGCTAAGAAACTTCATTTTTTATGTAAGATAAATTATTAAGTATTTTGGAAACAGGATTACCACCTTATAGATTAGGAACTTACATTTTATCTATTTAGATGTTAATTGACTTTTGCAGAACAGATCTTGAAAGTTATGATTTACGCTATAAGGATAGATTTAGAAATATATTATTGACTCATATTCATAAGATTAATGAATATATTAGAAATCCATTAGAACTTTATTATGTGATTGAATTCTTCTATACAGAATATAAAGTCTTAAAGTAAATAAATAATTATATATCCTTATAGTAAGACATCCATATCAATTTGGCCATAAACACATATACAATTATTGTATGAAATGACACCAAAAGGAGTTTGTTAAATTGATATCAAACATAATGAAAGTATTTATTTTATGGAACCTGCAAATCAATAGGATAAAGTAAGGAAAGATATGATGATATTGTTAATATTGAAATATACAGCATCAGTTCTAATAGGGTTTGAAGAACAAGAATAAAAAATACTTGACAATCTCAAACCATTTGGGGATGGTTCAACTTTGAAATATGTGTCAGGAAATGTCTATAATTTATAAGAAGAACCATATTGTTAATTTATTTAACATTTATGCAAATATCAAAATATTGATAGTTGTATTTTAGAGGATTCTCACAGTTTAGTAATGATGGACCTGACACAAGGTTAGTGTGCAGCTAAATGCATTGTATCACATAGTTTTAAGTATACAGATGAAATGGTAGAGAGACTTAATTTGAAAATGTTACATGTGACATATAGATTTGAGAATTAGAATAATGTTTTTGATTTAGAATTCTAGAACAAATAATGTTGTTAAGCTGCAAAAAAAATGACAGAATAAAAAAAAGCAGAATTAAAAAAGGAGGAGTTGGATACTATCACAATATATTTATAAGCACTCAAAAGTACGTTGAATTATAATAAATGATAATTGTTAAATCAAATTATGATCTCACTATTAATTCTTAAAAAGTATTTTAAAATTTCTCAAATTTGAGTTAGATTGAAGCTTTTTAGTTTGACTTTCAATATATTCTAATTTTATAATAGAATAATAAAATTAAATTGAAAATCATATAACTATAATATTAAGTAAAATTATTAATCTATAAAAATCAATTATTAAATATATTTTACATTAGATTCCATCTTACTACTACTTATTCCCAATATGGAATCTATTTCTCTGCCATTATTTTATTCAAATGTGTTAAAAATTACTTATCTGATATCATATTCTTCTTATCTTATTTATTTGGTTCATCTTATTCCAAATCTAATTCTATATACATATCTCTAAATGTTCCATTAGTCTAAACATCATTATTCACAACTACTATTTTTGATTATTCATCATCTGATAGATCATTTATTTGATCCCAAAATAAACATTTAATCTCAAAAAATAAACATTCAAATTTAGATTATTTTTATAAATCTCTCAAATTTTTTTCCAAATCATCCTATTGTAATGCACATTGAATCATGTTTAATAATAAGTTAAGATTCTTCACGCTTGTATAATAAGAATTGTTTCTAGAAGCCAATTAAATTACAGAAATAACATTTTCTACTTTCAATTTTTATATGATAGCTTCATTTCTACTTTATCCCAAATGATCATTGACTATTAATAGACATTCTACAAATATCTCCAATATATCTTATTCTATTATCTCTTAAAGTTTTCCCATTCTCTATGCTACCAAACTTACATTTCCTCTATTTTCAAGAATTGTATGCCATAATTCTCTCTTTTCATATAAGGTTAATTAAGGTCTAAAAGGTTCTTCTCTCTCTCTTTTACACATGAACATAAATATTTTAATTGTAAAATAACATCATGATTCCCTAGAAATAGTTTAATCAAAAATCATTTTTATTTTTAATCGTTATAAATTTGAAATTTCAATGGCTTCATCAGTTCTTCGTTCTCAAATTCCCTTAGGAGGAATATGTGATGTAGAGTCAGCAAAACATGTTGCAAGACGTCTCTTTGAATCTTATGATAGAGATAGAAATGGAATCTTAGATCAAGGAGAAGTAGCACCAATGATGGTAGATGCATACAAAGGAATGTCTAAAGGATTCAATCCAAGCAAATCAGATATTGATACATATTTGAGAATTCTTGATAGAAATGGAGATGGCAAAATTACAATCTAAGACATTGAAGCCATAGCCATTAAATATTTAGTTGGAATAACTGGAGAGTCTCCAAAAAGACCCAAGAAATAGTATTCCAAATTTGTTGAAGAACGTCTAGATGTTGCTAGAAGACTCTTTCGTAAATTTGATTAAGATGGTTCTGGATTCATTACTGAAAATGAAGTATGTTTTCATTCTTAATATCTTTTAGGTTCCTTAATTATTAATAGAAACCTACAAATCTATGGGCATTCATTATAATCCCACTTAAGAAGATGTAAAATCATGGATGAGAATGACTGACCTTAATGATGATGGTTAAGTTTCACTTGAAGAATATGAAGACTTAGTTATTAGATCACTTCAACATGCAGGAATCCAACTTGAATGATATTATTATATAAAGACAATTATATTTCTAAAATTCAAAAATTCCCTTTCTAAAAATACTTTTATATTATTTATTTTGTTTCATCTTGTTCTTCATCATATACTTTAAAGGGTTATTAAAATCATCATGTTGTGGATACTCCCTAATAGGTGGTGGCTATCCATTTTAGGTCTTTGGAAATTCATCAATATCTTCATTAATTTCAGATATTGTTTCTCTACATTTGAAAATAAATTCTTTATCGATTATTTATTGTTGCTATGATTATAAGGTATAATATGATCCATCGATTTTGTCTAAATTAATGCACTCTTATAATTTTTAAGTTGAGAATTCTAAGAGAAACTGTCTTATTTTCTATACTAAATACTTAATCCTGTTTGAATGTTCTTATACTTGTTGAGTATATGGATTCTTCTTTATCACAGGATTAAATGGAAGTTTATCCATCTTATCTAATCCTTCTGGTCTCAATCTCTTAAATTCAATTAGAGAATTCTCTTATCGATATTATCATCAGAATTACGAACCGGTATTTATTACCAAGCTGTTTTTTCCTTAAATTTACCTCCACAACCTTTTTAAAATCATTGTCACTGATCCATTTCTCTCTTTAAGTTGATTTCCAATTTGGTCTATAAGCCATTATCAAATCTCTCGATGTATGATCAATAGAATTAGTGTACTCCACAACACTTCTTAAAATCTCTAATTCTCTGTTATAGGATTCATCCCAAATCTAAGAGGCATCTTTTCTTTTGCTAAAATTTCATTCCTCATATTCAAAGGTAATTTTATATATGGACCTCTCAAATACTCATCTTAAGCTTCCTATGCTTTAATTCTTTCTGTTTTATATCGAAATGAAGTTCAATTATGAGTTCTATCTACAAATTCATGTAAATCAGGATTAAGTAAAGGTATGCTCCAACTTTTATACCTGCATTTAATATTCATTATTTTACTCTTTAAAAAGCTTGAGGTATGATTTGAATTGATATACTTTTAGATTCTCTTAGAGCTTTATGCAGTCAATTAAAATACATTGCTTTAATGATTGTTATCAACTTTCATATTAAATATAATTAAATAATGCTTGAACCAACTCCTAATAACCCAGCTATAGCTACTGGCATTTCAAACAAGACAATATACGAAGAAGTAAATCCTATTAAGCCATCTAAAAGCTTCCCTATAAAAAAAAGTCCTATCAAAGAACCACGCTTTTAATTGTTTGGTTTCAAAATCACAACTATTGTCCATAAGGTTTTACATAACTTATCCATTGGTATCATAGTGTATCCACTAACATATTAAACAAAACAAATTTAATCCACAACCAAATAAACAGATTAAATATATCCATATATTGAAGTTCTTGACACTCTCAAAATCTTTAAGTTATTAAAGGCTTTTCTTCCTTTAGAAATTCCTCCTTTAGAATAAGTCTGTTATTTTATTACTTGACAACTATTTGAATTAAGGAATCGATGCAGAAATGAATAGGAAGAAATATTCAACTAATCTTAAGCTGAAATAAATTCTAAGTTACTCTTTCATAATTTATTTTGGTTTATTAATTATATTTAAATATATTACACAATAATCCTCAACATTCACTTATGTTTCCAATTCCATAAAACACCAGCAAAACTTATCAGAATACAACCTAATAAAGCATTTCTAATAGGTAGTCTCTTTGAACTTTATTTTTTTTATAATTCATTAAATATTTTTATTCTCAATTCTTCATTACTTCCAAATTTTTTATTTTAAATTGCCTTTAATGTTACTTGTAAATTATTTAATGTTATGTATTCTTTCCTTTTCAATAATTCTTAACCAAAATTAAAAAGTTCATTATCACTACTAACATTAAATATAATTTCATTCGTTTATTCTTTTGTTACATTACATGCTTAACCATAACAAATTAATTATATTAATGTTTTTAAATATGGATTTCCCTTAAATATACCACAACCCCATTTTCCAGTCGAAATTGCATATTTTGGCTACCTCATCATAGCAATTTCAAATCCAGAATAACATTTGATTAGTTCTCTATTAATATTTTTTTTATTAAATTAATCATCATCATCAAAGAACTCCTCAGCATCGATAGCCTATAAAGTATTTATAATACTTTCTTTACAAGCAAATTATATTTCTCTTCCCATTTAAATTATTCTAAGTTTTTCTGTTTAAATGTAGTTTCATATCCAGCATAATGATTATACTTTATAAGATTTTGAATTAGAACAGCTTCATTTGGTTTCATTGGTTCCACAAATAACATACAAACCATAGCTTCGGGATACAAAAGCATCAATATCTTTGATATTCACATACAATACATCTTCTTGAGTACAACTTTTATACTTTAAGGCCTAACCACCTATGTTTTCATTGGCAAAATCAACTACTGTAGATTAAATTTAATCTTCATTTTTTTATCTTGTAAATCTAAAATTTAAAGGTTAATTTGATTTAAGAATTGATAAATTTTTTAAGTATTATTCTTCATTTAATCTATTTTTAACAAATTGAATTTCTTCTGATTCAATTAATTCCCTATTAGAAAAAAATAATTTTATATAATTAGTAATACACCTCAATTTTTCTTATGTAACTACTTAATTAGATACTTTTAATTCTTCCATATTTATAATATAGAAACTACCACATTTGAATTCTCTATCTATTAGATTGAAAAACATCATCAAAATTAAAGTAAAAACTTCAACTCTTTTTAATGTAATTATGTTATTAGTTTTAAATTCTTTATTAATTTTTTCTAATAGTTCCACTAAGTTATTCTGATTTTTCAAGATATATATTATATATTGATTAAACTCTTGTTAATGACCATCACATTCATTAAAAATATTACTTAAGATCCCATCTTATAATATTGCATTTAAGATATATTATTCATAATGTGAATTGCCTTATAATTTTAATTGACATTTGAATGCTTCATTAGACCTAAAATGTAATAAAATTATTACATTATTAATATAAAATAAAGAAAATAATTTAGATAAAATTAATATATTATTCTTATATTACACTAATAAATATTGATATTATTCAAATTGATTTAATCATTTTCTTCCTATATTATTATGAGTTAAATAATAATATATAAGATATTGTAGTATCTTGTAAATTTTGAAATCCTATACAATTTTATTTTTTTAATTATTCTCCTTTATTTAAATATATATTATAATTTACAGTGATTTTAATATTCATTCAATACTAAATAATATAACATTTTCTATAGAAATAGAAGTTAAACTCTAGTAAAAATATCAAAAATCCTAAAATTGGATACTGAATTAAGAAAATTAAAATTTATATAGATTAATAAATTAACAGTAATTAAAATATGAATTAAAATGTATGAAGGAATTTAATTGTAAATACAAAAAAATGCTTTGCTTATGAATTTTACTATAATTATTAACTGGCTGATGGATTTATAGTATGACTATTTTGTTCAAAATTAGTATTTTTATAAATTGAAAAAAAAAATATAGAATTGGATATTTATATTTATTTTCAGTTGATAAAAGTATTGGAATATTTGAAAAAGATAATTTGAAGAATGGATGTATGACTTTCTTATGCTATTAAGAATTATAAATGTTTATTTTACAATTAATTTAGGCAAAGAATTGATATAGATAATTCAGATTTAGAATGGAATTCATTTAATTTAGATATGAAGAAGGAAGTATCCTAAATTATTTTGATATCTTTCATACAAGACAATCATCAGAGACTTATATACTAATTAATATACAGTGATTATTGAGTATCAATAAATTTGGTTAATATTTATGAATATTTCTAATTTCTTTCAGGAATGTGTCAATACTGTGATGGATAATCGTCCCATTTTGTATCAGCCTTCAATGGAAATAAGTGAAGGTGAGATTTTTGTGAAAGGTAAAACTTTTGGTAGATGGGAATCTAAAAAATTTATTATTGATGAGGAAAAGAGAGTATTTGCTCTTAGAAGTTCTAAAGGAAAAACAAGGTTGAAACCTTATTTTCTATAAGAGTATTAAGTATATTATAGTTAATCTAACTTTAAGGTGGAGAATAAAGAGAAGAAAAAAGATAAAATAACATTTGATCTAACTTCGAAAACAGGAGGAAAATGTTTAACTCTTGGAACAGGAAGTGAAGAACAAGCAAATGAAATTTTTAGTGTTCTTTAAGATTTATGTAATAGAATAGATGTAAGAGTGAATAAAGATGAGAATATTTAACATAATATCTAAGATCACATCAACAATAATCAACATTGTACCATTATAATAAATATTAGTCAGAATTGATAATAAATACTATAGATTATGAAATTCCAAGTTTTTTTGATATTAGTGAAATTCGGGATAGGTATTATTTGTTTTAATGTAGTATCGCTAATATTAGAAAAGGTATACACAATTTGGAGAATTTTAAATTAGTAATTGAAAATTAATCATTAATATATAGAAATGAAAACAATCATCATTAATTTAAAGTTTTCGTGGAATTTGACGGCAATTGTAATAATCATATAATTTATTACAATTACATAGGTTAGGACGCAATCATTCAGAATTTAACAAATTATAATAAAATTAATTAGTGGAATGAATATATTTGTAGATAAGATAGCAGAATGGTTAAAGAATTACATGAAGATAAATCTTTTTTAATATGTGAAATTAGAGAATTGTCAAATCTATTCATTTTTAAAAGAGAATTTTAATATTTGTAACATCATTTTAAAATTGATAATCTCGATTTTATAGTATAAAAATAAATTGATCAAAAATCATATACTAAAAATTATTAAGGAAGTCTTAAATATGGTGTATGGGGTGTTTAAGCAAGGTACAAAGTGTGTTTCTAAATTTAGGGAGAAATCAACTAAAGTTTATTATTTTTCTGAATAATCTATGTAAGGTTTATCTTATTCAGATGAAGATGCTTATCTTATATAATAGTTTTTAGGACAAATACTCAATTTGTAATCTAGTTGTAGAATCTAAAATGAGAATCTTTAAAATAAATCTAGTGAAATCAATTTATAAGATTTATAGTAATAAAAAAAGGATTTGATAAAATCAGAAACTAATAACAAAGAAGATAATGATTAGTTCTTTGATTGTGAGGAATTAGATGCTATGAATGATAAATTATTTATGGTTGAAAGTAATTCTAATAAAGATGAAGTTGTAATGGATGTATATGAATAAAATGTTAGAAAATAAACCATTCTACCATAATAAGTAGATGCATTAGATAATATACAAGAATGGGTTGATAAAAAGATGAAGTTAGTTTTATCTGGTAATTACAATTCTTTCTCTATCAAAATCTTACATTAATTATAACCTAAAGAATATGATCCCTAATAACGTTAGCTATTAACCTAATAAGAAGGTGGGCATTATATTTTCAAAAAGGATTTCATTAGAGAAGAAAAGAATGGAGGATTAAAAGTGATAAATGAGGAAAAATTAGCTGCTTAAAAAGCTGTCATAAAATTTCTATTAACTAGAATTGGTGCTTCCCTTATGATGGGTAAATCAATTACTAGTATATCAATGCCAGTTACTATATTTGAGGCTAGATCAAATACTGAAAGAGTTTGTAATAGTATGGGATTTGCACCTATATACTTAGAAGATGCTGCTTAATCTTAAGATATTTATTATAGGATTAAATAATGTGTTGCTTTTTAATTTGGATTTATTTTTATGTATCTATCTTGTGAAAAAGTATTTAATTAATTTATTAAAGCCCTTTAATCCAATTTTAGGAGAAACCTTTTAAGGGTTTTATGATAATTGTCCTATTTATTGTGAATAAATTAGTCATCATCCTCCTATTTGTGCTATTTAAATGTATGGCAGACAATATAGGTAGAATTTAATTAATAATCTCTATTAGAATAGATGCTTAATTGGAATTGATTGCTAATTTTAATTCAAATTCAGTAGTTGGGAGAAATGTTGGTACTTTGAAAATTACTTTCTAAAATCCTTATTAAGTTATTTTGATTACTTTAGCTCCTGGAAGTTTGAATGGAACAACTTATGGAGATAAAGTTATGAATTATCTTGAAAAATAATTTATTATAGATATCAAAAATAAAATAATAGCTGAGGTTACTTTTAATCCAGATAAAAAATATTGTTAGTTTTTTGATATTGAATATTTAAATTAATTAGATTATTTATGTGGTGCAATTTGTGATGTTACTGATGCAACTATTTAAAAATATCATAAAGAAGGATATAGAAAATTTAAAGGATTAGATTTAAAATCAGATATAAAATAGATAAGACATAAAATAAAAGGAATATGGGTAAATGAAATTAAAGTATATATTTATATTATGAATAATAGGTTGATAATTAAAAGTTAATTTCTATTCACAATGATTTCCCAGTTAAAATGCAATTAGCCTAATATCCAATTCCGTCAGATGCAAATTTTAGAATGGATTTATTATGGTGGAAATTGAGAGATTTTGATTAATCATAATAATGGAAGGAGAAACTTGAAATATAATAAAGACAAGATAGAAAATTGAGGGAACTTAAAGGGAAAAAGAAAAAGTGAATTATTAATTTAAAATAATTTATTAATTGTAATTCTAAATTTATCATTTATTGGCTTCATATTCAAATTGATAATTAAGGATAATTATTAATTCACTTAAATTACTTCAATAAATCTTAGCAGATCTTAGAATAGGTGTACATTTTTGTGAAATTTTAAGGGATTGTGAGTAAAAATAACAATTATATTTATTGTTTATTTTATAATGGATCCAGAATCATATGATGGTTCCATGTTAACATCAAATCATTAGATTCTAATTTTGTATCCAACTTTCCTATAAATTCCTTAAATAAAGTATGATATATCATCCATAAAGTTCAAACCAACAAGCAATAATACATCCAGTTTAAGATTAATAAGTCAGCCATCATTAATCTCCAGTAAATTCAATAATACTGCAAGCATCACCAATAAATGCTCCTTTATTTGGTAATAATTCACCAATTCATTCACAACATGATGATGATGATTATTCTCTTTTTAATTAGATTTATGGGTCATAATAATTTTCATAACCAATATTAGACATGTCTTAAATAAGTTAAATTTAACTATAACCAAAAACAAAAGGAGATTTAACAGATCAACCAAAATACAAAAAAAAAAAAGTAGGTTGTACATGCACAAAGAGAAAATGTTCTTCCAAATATTGTTTTTGTGCAAAAGATGGTTAACCATGTTCTAATCTATGTAAATGTGTTGATTGTAATAATAATAAATCTTTCATGAGTTTAAAATTACAATAATCTTTTGTTTAAGAATCTAAAGGATGTAAATGTAAGAAAAACTTTTGTTTGAAAGGTTATTGTGATTGTTTTGCAAAAGGAATTTTATGCAATTCTAATTGTAAATGTATTTAATGCAAAAATATGACAATAAATGAACCTATCAAAGAGAAAGTACCAATAATCAAGAAAAAAATTAAAAAGTTTAGTAAATTTTATAAGAATAAAAAAGGCTTCATTAGAACCAATAAAAAAGGACTAATATTAACTTAAGTAGAAAATTAATGATTAACATATAATATTACAATTATATGTAATTTTGTTTCATTTCTTTTAATTATCTTTATTTAATTAAATTTTATATTTATTTCAATCATGTTAAATGAATTATATTAATCATTCTGTCTCCACTTAGATCTCTAAGGTCTCACATAATTGAATAACTTTTTCAACTTCATCCATTAATTATCCTTTGTTTTTACTGTACAATTAAAGTAAACAAGAAGTTTATTACTTATCAGATTGTCCTGCTTAAATATCTACAATATTGAATTTACAACCACTAAATAGAATAAGTAAAATAATTACGATTAAACTACAGATAAGATTTTATTTATAGCACCTGTGTCAAATAAATGTCCTGTTAATCTGATAGCCAAATAGGAAGGAACCTTTTTTAAGGCTTTTTTAGGTTAGAAACTTTCAGCTTCCTTCAATTAATCATTTATATTTCTTAAATGAGTAATATATTAAAATTTATGAGTTAACTATCCATGTAATGTAATCATAGCATTTTATAAAAATACAGGTAAACCACATTCTTCTAATGGTTTATTTGAATCAGAATAAGCAAGGTGGGGAACAATATCTCTAAGAGCAATACCAAAATCTATGCTAGCATCATAAGGCAATTGAGATGGTAAAAAGTCAATTGACATGTACATGATGTCTTTAGGTGATTTTGAATCAAATTCATCATGGATTGATTCAGAGATTGGTTCATAAAAATAAACAGGATTATCAGGTGATGTATATTTCTTTAAGAATTGAATTGATCCTTCCATATCACAAGTAACATCACATACTGCCTACAATCTACTCTTTCCTGATTAAACTAAATCCTAAAATTATAAAAAATTTTAATTACCCTCATTTATGAATTTGTTATATATCTAGGGAATTTATGATCCCAATATATGTCATTAATGATAATTGTTAAATAAGGTAAATATTTGGTATGGAAAACAGGTGTATACTAATTTGGATGATTGTAAAAATCTTATGAAGTGAATTCTTTATCATAGTCTTCTTAATGTCTAACCAAATCAGTTGTTTTGAATGGACAAACATAAACTGTTTTTTTGTGTTTGGGATCATTTGGAGTATTCACTAATTCTTTTAATTCTGAAGGTTTAACTAGTGTTACATGAAGATTTAATAAAGTTTCCATTGAACCTTTACCACACAAACCTGTTGAACCTAGAACACCAATAATAATTGGTAATCCAGCCTCCTTTGGTAGTCCTCTATCCTTGATAGCTTATCCTGCTACATTTAATGCCTAATAAGCATCTTTTTTATTAAAATATTAATAAGTGGGACCTATTTAAAGAAATGGAGTGGCAATGTCTCTTTTAAGTAAATACTTTCCATATTCGTTCAAAAATGTAATTACACCTGCTATTCCTGCATATGGAAATGCTGTAGTATTAACACCCTATTGAATTTATATTTAATGATTACTTTTTCATCATAAATTCTTTCATAATCTAAATGTCTAATATTTTTTTATAACATCATATCCAATGCTGGCATGTTATGTGGTTAAGCTTTTATTGTATGAGACCAATGTAAATAAGTCATTCCTTCAATATATTTATCAAGTGGAATTTCTTTAATGCAAACAATGGCTTTGCATTAAGATAAGTCTTCTTAGACTAAGCATCCAACTTCTAAATATTGTTCATCTGTAAAAATTCTTTTTGTTGATGGTTGTACTACTATTTAAATTTGTGGATGCTGAGATTATTAGTTATTATTTTACTTTTTCCATAATGTATTTGCAATCATGAGGAGGAATTGGAGTTCTCCTTTCCCAATATGATTTATCTTCAGCTCTAATACCAATGTACAACTTGTCCATTTCTTTTTTAAAATATTTTAAATATTAAAGATATGAAAATGCGTCATGCGTCTTTATACTCTCAATTAATTTAATTACTAATAAAAAATGTATTTTTTAATTAGAATAATAATTAGAATGACGTTTAATAAAAAACACAATTTATCTATTAATTAAACTAGAGTCTTGCTTGAATATTCATTATTAAGAAATATACAATTTGAACAATTAAAAAATTATTTAGCATAGAAAATAATTTACTAGAAATATTAGAATAAAACAAATACAGTTGAAATGGAATCATCAAAGTTGAATTCCCCTTTAATGAATTATAAACTAATTTACTTTATTTCTTTTTCTATTCTTTTAATCTTAAATTTTAGCCATCACATTAAGTATTCCTCAGATGAAATAGATGTTATACTATGTATTGGTTTGTTTTCATGCAAAAATGATTTATTTCATTTTATTAAAAAATAACCGAAATTTTAATTCTTCATATTTATTACGTTGGAATTAAAATGGTTCGTACTTTTCAGAATTTGATAAGTTAGTTGGAATAACATACAAAATATATTAATTTAATTATCTAATTGTCATGTACAGATACGTCTCAAGTGAGCTTGGCTTCAGAACACCCGCCTTAATCAATTCCATTAAAATTTTCGTAAGAGATTTCTCAGATGTTCCTTAAATTTCTGTTTCGAGATTAAATGCAGAAGAAATTAGCTAAGCATTAGAAATTCATTCATTATAATGGCAATAAAGCTCAGATTCTACAAAACTTATAAAAGAATTTAAATTCACTAATTTCAAATAAACATTTGTTTTCATGGGATCAGTCTCTTAAGTTGCTGATTAAATGCAACGTAATTCTTTATTCAATATTTAGATTTCCCAAAATGGGTTTAAAAAGGAAATAAAGTGACTGTTGAAATGACAACCTAAGATTGTAGAGGAATCTCAGTCAAAGATATTTTATTAGCTTATACAATGGAAAGCATTGCAAATGATGTTGAAAATCAAACAGTTGAAAATGTTTGTGATACAATTAAAGTATCATCAAATCAATTGTTGAACAATTGGAATTCAAATTTTAATAAAACTGAAGAGTTATTTTAAGGTTTCCAAAAGAATATAGTTTAACTTTGATAACATATATATATATAATATTACATTATACTTACTTAAATTTCAATGAATTTCTAAAGTTAATTCTTTTTTCTATTATGTTTTATTCAGATTTTAACAGTTAAATTAAAATAATATTAAATCACATTATAATTCATAAGATTTAAATAACACGTATTTTTCTGGGTTTATATATCTCTAGAAATCGATGGAATTCTAATAATTAAATTAAAAAAATATTAACATGTATAGATATATTTCATCATTTACATAAAATCATTTAATCATGGATTAAATAAAAGTTTTTATCAAAGACTTCAAAGATGTTTCAAAGTTAGCAACCTCAAAATTGAACTTAGAACATATAAATTCACTCAAAGACATTCAACAGCTATCAGAATAATGGCAATTTAATCCATTAATGACAGTCATAAAGAGAGAATTTGAGTTCCCTACTTTTAAGGAAAGCTTTTCTTTTATGAGCTCAGTTTCTGATATATCTGAGAAAATGGAACGTAAGATATTTAAATTAACAATTTAGATTATCCAAAATGGTATAATAAAGGAAACAAAGTCATAGTTGAAATAACTACTCCTGAGATTGGACTGACAATTAAAGACATTTTGTTAGCCTATACTATGGATAACATTTCAAATGATATCCTAAATGAAGACATCCAATTTATCAGTTAATTAAGTAAATTGACTTCTCAATCTACTACTTTACTGAATTCTTGGAACAAAAACTACTCTAGATTTGAGGAAGAAATGGCCTCTTAATTATAGAGAAATGTTAACCAATTTTGATAAAGATCAATCTGATTTTGTCAATTATATGTTATTCAAATATTATATACAAATTTGTTATCAAATTTTTGATTCCCCTCCAAATATTGAAAAAATACAATAATTTTAATTGAATAGGTTAATTTAAGTTAGATCGAATATTCTATGTATTTTTTACATAAAATAAGTTTAATCAATAATGACAACAGAATAATTAAGTTCTAGTAAGAAAACATGGGCGGAATTAGCAGAAGAGGAGGATGATGAAATTGAAAATGGTTAATTCACAACTAATTCTGAAACTCTTGACAAAAATGAGATTCCCCATTAACCTACATTGACAAAATCTATATCAGAATTTCAACCAAAGACAAGAAATGATAAATAAAAATATAATAAGTAAAGAGACAATGATAGTGGTGGTCTAAAAAATTATAAACAAAATAATTCACATTTTAACTAAGGAAACAATAAACAAAATAGATAAACAAAAAGTAATAAAGATCTAAAGGTGTAGGTAATTTTGATGAAGTTTACGATGCTTTGTTTGAAACAACAAATTAAGAAATCCTTTTAAAGGTCAAACCATTAAATAGGAATGAAAACTTAGAGATTATTAAGGAATATTTTGAAAAACAATATTAGAATATTAAAGCATTTTCTAGAAATGACATAAATTAGGTTGATCTATTGATATCTCCTAAAATTGGATTGTATATACTGGATGATCATAGATTTAAAGTATCATTCCTTATAAATTAAGACCCAAATTGGTGATTCTACTTTAACAATTCACTATCCATAGTTTCCTAATGAACCATTAACAGAATATTATGCAAAGAAAAAATATTTAGAAAAAGAAAAGAAACTAATCTAACCTGCTCCTGTATATCAAAGAAATGCAGTAAGTTCTAAAGTAAATGATTAAAAAGATTGCAATGAAAAATATGAAAATTAAAATAAATAATATACAAGCAACCCTGAAAAAGTTGAAAATGATCCACCTTAAATATATAAGTAAAAGGATAATCTAGAAGATTAATTATATGAATAAAATAACCTATAAAATAAACCAAAATATGAAAAGAAAGATTTTAATAAATAAACAAATTACAAAAATAGAAATTATAATAATTATAATGAGTACGAAGAAGATTGTAGAGAATATAAAGAGGAAAAGTAATCAATTTATAAATCAAACAAATATAGAAATGAATAACATTAACCAAAAGAAAATTATCAATAATCAAATTATAACTAAAATAATAATTAAAAATACAATGATAAGGTAACATCCAATAGTAATTAAACTCCTTATCAAGAAAAAGAATAATAAAATGATCATAGGAACAATTAATATTATCAAAATTACAACACAATAAATAATAATAATTAGTACAATTAAAAAAGATAATTCAAAGTAAATAATAAATAAAAGAATGATTAATTTGTGATTTATGAGGAGAAGTAAAGATCAAATTTTGATGAAGCATAAAAAGATGTTACAATTAATTAATCTGATAAGTTTGAAAGGCAAATAGAAATTCCTTAAAATATTAATTAACCTATTTAATAGATAAATGAGAATGATGATAAAAATGAGGATATTCAAATTGATAGTGAAAATGAACAAGATCAAGAATAAATTGAAGAAAATAAAACTCCAAATAAAAATAAAAAGAAGAAAAAAAACAAAAAAAATTAAAAAGTACTATTTAATTGTTATTTTAGACCTCAAAACCTAACGATACTAATTTTTTTGCAATTCTATAGAGTAGAACAAAGTGATAGATTAATATCAATATTATAATTTGCTATTCTCTGACAGAATAATCTAATAAAATAGAAATAATTGTTGTTTTTCTATACAACATATTCCCTCTTTATACTTTATCCTTATTTTGCCTTCCTACTTTCTTAAAAATTATTATTAATATAATATTATAATATTATGGGGGACAAACAAAAATATATATTATTGTTTTATTATATTCAAATTAAACAAGAATTACTATTTATGTCTTTGCAGATTATTTATGTATAGAACACTAGAAATTCCTAAAATATTTTTTATATTTATTAATTTTATGGGCTGTGGTGCTACAAAGAACGAATTGTTAAAGAATACTTAAAAACAAGCCATGTAACTAAGTTAAACTTAATAAATATAATGTGAAGAGTAATCAAAATTTCAAATGACTAAATCACCATTATCATGTAGTGGAAGAGCTACTCCAATTAACAACTCTAAACCCATCTCTAAAGAAAAACAGATTAGAATAGAAAAACTTTTATTTAATAAAAGGAATAATATAATAAACAACTTATTATAATGCCCTTAAGAAGAATAGGCATATTAAAGAACAATTATTCGATTGATAGCTAGTTGAAGAATAAATAGTGAATATAAACTATGTATTAGACTTAGATATTTATTTAATTTAAAAATTTATTAAATCTGTAATATCAATTCTTATAGCTACTTTTGCTTTTCTAAAATAATTGGGTAATATTAAATACCTCTTACAAGAATAATCTTTTTAATCATAGTAATTTTAAAATAAAATTGTGCTATTAAAGAAAATAGTTGATAATAGAGAGATATTTATAAATTAGAATAACAGCAATCAATTCAGGAGAGTTAATATTTAAGCTTTTTAGTATGTACTAGATTATTATTCTAGTTTGTTGGTAATTGTAAACTCATTTTGAATTGTTTAGTTAACTTGTTTAAGTCTAGTTTTTATGGTCTATTTCTAGCTTAGATAATATTAATCAATCGATATTCCATGTTCGGCAACTGTCTACTTTGATGAACTATAAATGAGCCAATAAGAGAGTGTTAAATATCATTAATTCCAAAATTGTCTTTTGTACTAACAGTGTGGATGTTAGGATGAATATTTTTTAATTATTTAATTTCCCTTGCTAGATTAGATTTAATTGTCTATCATAAAGTATTCTCTCTTTAATTTATTATAGTTAAAACAATTTATATGTTAACATTTTACTCTTATAACAAGTTTAACATGACTTTATCTTTATATTTAATACCATGTTGAATTTCAATAATTGCATATATTCTTGATAATCTTGATGATAATTTATTGTATCCAGGACTATCAACTACTCAACAATTAATTGCTTGAATATTGCGGAATTATAATCTTAAAGTGCTGCCCGATAGATAATTCAATTAATCTTATAGTTTTACTTAATGTTTAAACTACTTTTTATCCTAGTATTGCATTAATCAAACTTGATTTGCCAACATTTGAACTTCCAACAAATAGACCTTATTAAGACTTTTTTAACTTTTATTGATCTTGTTTTAATTTTTCTATTAGAAATCCTTTAAGCTTGGAAGAAACAATTTCATATTAATTAGGCAAATAAGGATGTACCTATCTTTAAGCCTTTTATTAAATTTCTGTAATCAGAATGATACTTATAAAATTAATAATTCTGAATATCAAGTGTAGAGTATTTAATTGAACTAAACCTAAGACCAACTTTAATTACATTCATAATTATTTAATAATTGTTGTTGTTTATTTAACAAGACTATCGATGTGAATGAATTCATAATATTAAGTTCAATATTATAATGAACGAAGCATATTAAAAATTCTTATATATAACTTTAGAATTAGTTGCAAAAATTATGCTGGAACATCTGTTCTTTTTGGAGTTACGCTGTTTTGGTTTGATAAATCGGAATAAATGATATTAAAACTATGGTTATTTTTTTTTTTGAATTCTATGAAGAAATTCTGTTTTCCTATTTAAAATAAAAATAATTTTCTTTTTTTATTTTAAATTAAATTCCACTTATTGTATTTATTGAAATTATTATATATATCATTATTATTCAAAGTTTAAAAGTTTGCAAAACGTAGAGTTTTGTTCATTGGATTATTGACTATTTTGAGTTTAATTATGTTATAACATTGCACTATTATTTGTTCTGCTACTATTTATAATTTTTGGGGTTCCCTATTATAAAATTGAAAAACTAGTTTTGCTATTGATTTGTTTGCTCTTATTATTCTTTAATTATTCAACTATAAATATTATATTACTTAAAATACATTTCTTTAATATGAAATCTTAAGTCTCCTAACTATAATCAATTTTATTATTAATATTCGAATTATTATAAACATTTTCTTTTGAAATTGGCAATTATTGTGGTTTATTAACTTATTATTTTAAGAGAGGAGATTCCTAATACGCATATAACAATTAAGTTGCAGGTGTCATTAAGCCAACATGTTAAAATTACAAATTTGAAGTATAATTCTATTATTATCTTGGTAGAATGTCTCTTAAAGGTGAATCTAAAATCTTATTATTCAAAGCAGGATTTTTATTATTCATTGGAGATTGTGGAACACTATTTGATTTTATTTCATTAGACATTTGCAACATAAATGATTTAATTTAAGGAATAAAACTCTAGTTATAATAGGAAACAATATCACCTAAGAATTTCAATTAAATACATACCCATGCAGTCATTTGAAATATATGTATTGCATACTATCTTTTTTATAAACTATTTTGAATACCATGTATTAGTGAGTTCATATGCATTTATAATTTATTAAAATTTTAATTAATTTCCTGTTAATTTTGTTACAGCATAAATGCTAGCCAAAACAACTTAATCTAATGAATGATATCTTAAATGGTCAGTCTTTTCGCTGATAATATATTTTATCGTAATCCAAATATATTCTTATAATTATTCTTATAATTTTATATGACTACAAATAACTTAAATTTGAAATGCACAATAATGTAATACTCTTTTGAATAATCGATTCATTTAATTATTATTTTATTAGTATCTGCTTAGATGGATTTCATTGAGGAATTTAATTAATTCAGATTGACTATCACATGACCAAATGGAATAGGATACAAATTTAACTTCAATATCTAATATGTGTTCTTTAAGTTAATGTGGCACTTTTGTATCAAATTAATTTAAGAAGAAATCTAACCATTTCCAAAGTTGATAATGTTGAATTTCACATTTTTACATCAATTAATCTAAGAGTTGTGATTATTTGTTCAAAACAAAATAAACACATTCAATACAAAAACAAATTAAACTCTTAAGCATTTATTCATCAATTTAGTAATTGGATTTTTCTAACATTAATACATACAAAGTCCAGTATTAATTAGTTTTTGATTTATTTTCATCAATTAGATTACTCTCTTAATAATATTATATACATTCATTAAATATTTTATCTATTAAATCAAAGTATTTTGTTTGATTTAACAGATTTTAAAATGTTTAAGAAGTTTAGGATAACAATGAATTAATATTTAAAGTTCCGTTTTTAAATAATTTTTTGAAAGGCTATTATTTTTCATGTATCCAATTATACATTTCCATAGCTTCAGTCATTGGAGTGGCCACAATTGATTATTATGCATAAGGAGACATTAAAACAGTTTATGGTAATTTAATTTCTCTTAAATTAGTTGTAAGGGTAATTTTAGTATCTAATTCATAATTCAATAATTTCTGATATCTATTTTATTACTATTACTATGATGTTTATAATTCTCTACTTTAATCATACTTAGATTACATAGCCAATTATTTAATATTATTAGATTTTAGAGTATTAAGATTTGGAGTTAGTTTCTTGGGAGTTAAATTTTTTTATCTATCAGGTATGAGCAATCTTTCATCGAATTCATCCTATTTGAGAAGTTACTTATATTATTAATCTAATTTGTATTAATTTGAATTTATAATGCTGATCATAAATATTGAGAACCCATTATTATTCTTTAATTACTTAATGATATTCTATTTTATTAATTCAGCATATTGCTATTTAACTTATAGATTGATGGAGGAGAATAGATCTAAATCTTAAATTTTGAATTAATTAATTAGAAATTGTTGAATTTATTATTATTATTCATCTTCTCCTAAAGTTTATTTCTTGATTTCTAAGAGTATTTTATTTGTTGTTGTGTAAATATTCAATAATTAATTAAGTATTGTGGTTAGAATTGATATCAGAATGCATGTAGATTGGACGACGTCTTGTAAATTTAAAGATTCTAATTGAATATTGCTGATATTTACTTTTTGTTATCAAAAATAAGAGCCAAGTGATGTTTTTAATGAGAATGTTTTAATCGTTCATTTTAAAATGTAGTAAAAGTGCCTCCATTTTCTAATAAAACATATTTAAGATTTAATTATTATGTTTTAGAAGAGTTAATGTCTTTAAGCATGTTTAATCGACTTTTAAGTCTGTAACCATGTTAATAGCTAAATCAATCACTTAATCAATATTAGTGATTCCTTTATTTTAACAGTCATTTATAATTGAATTTAAGGAAATCCCTGAACCATAGACTATAGAACCATCTATTGCAACAATTTACTATTATTTTGAAGCCAACCATAAAGCTAATCTAGGAATGACTATATAATCATTCGTTTTATTATTTAAAATATAGTTATTTGTCATTTCTTACATTAATTTGAATGTTGATTAATCAAGACTAAATGTCTAGTAAATGAGTTATAGTTGTTGTTGGAGAGAATCTGTGTCCATAATATTTGAATTTGAATAAATTAATATTTATTATGACTGAATTAGGAAATTATCTGATAGGTATTTATTATAAAGTGAATTATCATTTAAGGCAAAACCATAGGTGAAGGAACATTTGGAAAGGTGTGTCATGCCAAGCATTAAGTGTTAGGTCATGATGTGGCTGTCAAAATTTTAGAAAAGAAGAGAATCAATGATGAATTAGATATTGAAAGAGTAAAGCGAGAAATAACTATATTACAGATGTTGCATCATCCAAATGTAGTGTAACTCTATGAGGTTACTTATGTAATTATATTTAGATGATTGAAACTGACACACATATATATTTATTTATGGAATATGCAGACGGTGGAGAATTATTTGATTATATTGATTTAAAGAAGAGGTACTCTTGAAGTAATCTGATTAGGATCAACGAGGTTGAAGCATGCAAATTCCTACATGAAATTATTTCAGCAATCTAATATATTCATTAATTGAGAATAGTACATAGAGACTTGAAACCAGAAAATCTACTTTTAACTGCTCAAAAGAATATCCTGGTTGTTGATTTTGGACTCAGTAACACCTATGAAGATACTCTAAAGACAGCTTGTGGAAGTCCATGTTATGCTGCTCCTGAAATGATATAAGGCAAACCTTATTATGGATTATAAACAGATCTTTGGAGTTGTGGGGTTATCCTATATGCCATGTTATGTGGATATCTTCCTTTTGAAGATAATAATACATAAGTTCTCTATAAGAAAATTTTGACTGCTGATTTTCACATACCTAGATATGTTTCATTAGATGGAAAAGATCTTATTAAAAATATACTAACTGTTGATCCTACTAAAAGGTTTACTATTGAATAAATCAAATAACACAAGTGGTGGCAACTATGGAAATCAGATGTATCAATTTAAATTTATTTAGAATATTCAAATGACTCCGTTCAAAGCATCATTTAATAAGATTTCTTGTACACTCTTGCCAAATAGTATTTATAAATCATGTGTAAAAAAAAATATTGAAAGAAATATTTCTGAAGATGTAAAAACTTGTTGTGATACAGCTCAACAATCTATCGATATTCAATTTATAGAAAAAGAAGATTTTATTAATAGGTCCATAATTAAAGAAGAAATCAAATAAAACCCTCCACTTGAAAAAAAAACAGAAGAATTAAATCAATAATTTACAAATGTTGCAGATCACTATGAATTCTAACAATCTATGCGATCATTAACCAGATAGAAATCAAGTCAATCAATTTAATCAAATACTCATCTTCATACATAAATTGATTCTCCCTTAAAATAATAAAATTTGGCTGTTACAACCAAATAATCTATTCCAATTAAATAATAAATCTCTTAATTTAGTAAAGTTATACCAAAAAAACCTCCTATCTTAACTTAATAACAACAACAATCATTATAATAAAAAAAACCAATTACCAAAACAGTACCTTCAAAATCTTTACATGAACCTCCAAATTTTGAGAGTAAATTAGCCAAATAACCAAACACACCAAGTACTAAATAGTAAAATAATAATGCCACATAAAATCCAACTAATAATTTATCATTTGTAAGTCATCAATTGAAAACTGATATCCCAAAAAAGAATTCGATACCTCCAGTTAAATTGAGTGTCATTTAAGAATAATTAAAGGAAAATAAGGAAAAGTCTCATTCTCTTAAAACTTAACCCACTTAAACTAAATAATAATAAATTTAGTAATAATAATAATAATAATAATAATAATAATAATAATAATAATAATAATAATAATAATAATAATAATAATAATAATAATAATAATAATTTTGAGACAAAAAAGGTTTTCTAATCAAATATATTTGAATAATAGCTATTAGAGATAACCCAAGTTTAGAAAATAACAAATTGAAATTTTGTCACAATTTTGAATTTTGCGGATTTTTTGGGTTTAAAATTTGTAATATGATTCAAATGAATATTATTGTCCAATATGCTAAGAAACTTATT